>CAIGRL010084588.1:0-25213 GCA_903798325.1 Fraxinus xanthoxyloides
TTAGGGAAGTTTTGAAGTTCGATGACCTCCTGGGAACTTTTGACAAAGTTCGGTGACTATTTAGGGTATTAACCCAGGAAACCACATATTCAACCACTAGAAACCCATGAAAAAAGCTGATTAGAAGATATATTTTGGGTGAGCTTCTTACCTCTCTAGAAAATGGGCTGTTCTAGAAGAAAGAACAACTCCAAGAAAACCCACTTGGATGAGAGTCTAGATTGTTCTTGGAAAAACAGATATCATTTGCTAAGAAAAGACCCTCAAGAAAGTTGTCTTTGAAAGAAAGCCGCTAACATGAGCTCCGACAATGAAGAGTAGGTGCCTCGGAGGTCTAGGAAACACCTAGAAAAAGGGGAACCCCCACATGTCGCTCCTACAACCCCTCCCATCCCCAATTGATTTCACTAATAGTATCAACGACGTGGGTCAAGAGGTGGATCCAGACCAGCAGAGAGGTAGCCACCATGGCTACAAACATGAGGGATATCACCCAATAGAATATCATCATGCAAGAGTTGTTTAGGAACATGCAGAGCAAGTGAGGATATCTAATTCCCCCATATGCAACCTAAGGAAATGTTTTCTCCCACGATCCTCTCTTAGTTTTTCAAGGGAACTAATATCACGATGAAGAAGTTCAAAGCCAAAATGGTTGATTATCAACACTACACCAGGGAAGAGGATCTCTAAGAGAGAGAAGTTGCAGTTGACACTTCCTCCAACTATGCTACTAGTCGGCCCAACAAAGCTCCATTTAACTTTCTTCCCAATCACGAACCAGAGAACATGCCTCAGAGATCCATAAGTGTCTTTAATAGGTTGAGCCTTGAAGGCCTAAAAAGAGACATTCCCAACTACCACAAGAGCCTAGAAATAAGCATGCTCAACCTCTTCTTGCACCTAGAAATTAACAACAGAGACCGCCTCAATTTGAAAGACAAAATGAAAATACCCAAGGCTACCTGCCTCAAAATCCTCTACCAAGAAATAGGCATCAGATGAAGGTATAACAAGCCAAAAATCAAGCAGGCCCGTCCAAATCATCTCCTAGACCTTAGGTCAGAGAGTATGAAGATTCCAATGAACCACAATGATGATGACAACTTGCTATTCTCTTAGAGACTAAAGAGCGTCCTTATCCCAAGCCACTTCGTGTCGCTTAAAATCCCCAAGTATGATGGAAGAGGTGATCCCACAAAGTACCTCAACAACTTTAAAACTCATATGAGCTTGAGAGGCTCGTCTTCTACAGTAAAATGCAGAGCCTTTCACATGACTCTAAGCGAAGCGACTGAAGTATGGTACACCAAGATTTAAGAAGAAATCATTAAAAGTTGGCTAGACTTTAAGAAGTGGCTAAGTTTGATGAACTAGATCCTTGTATTATCAATTGCGAACCTCGAACAACCCTAGTTGAGGACTTGGAAAGTTTTCCACTGATACCCAGGACCCCTCAAAGTCCTTGCAAGTTGGAAAAGATCTGTCAACGGAGGCTAAGGAGAAGTTGAAACTCTTCTTAAATGTGAAAATTTGGATGTTTTTCCCTAGAGGCATAAGTCATGGTTGGCATTGACCTAAGAGTTATTTGACATCACCTAAAAACTAATCCTAAAGCTGCCCTACATCGATTGAAAAGTAGGGCCCTCAAACCAGAAGTGAAGAAGTTGATTGACTATCGTTTCATAAGAGAAGCAACTTATCCAAAGTAGATACCTAACCGTCCTTGTTAAAAAACACAATGGCAAGTGGAGAGTATGCGTCGACTTCTATAATTTTAATCAAGCTTGCCCTAAGGAAAGTTTCTCGCTCACATGAATAGATCAGCTTGTTGTCTCCATTGTTGGGTACAAACTGCTGAGCTTCATGAACACCCATTTAGACAATAACCAAATCCCCATGTACCTAGCTAATTAAGAGCATACATCATTCATAATGGACAAAGGTCTCTACTTCTTTTCAATTGATGCCCTTTAGGTTGAAAAAGCCAGGGCCACATATCAGAGACTTGTCAATAGGATGTTTGTCGACCTTGTTGGTAAGCCAATGAAGGTATATATAGATGATATGCTAGTGAAAAGTCTCAAAACAAATGATCATGTAAAACACCTCAACAAAAATTTTTGAATATTAAGAAGTTACAGGATGAGGATGAACCCCCTCAGTGCTCTTTCGGAGACACTTAGGGAAAATCCTTAAGCTAGACATTCAACCAAATGGGTATAGAGGCTAATCCTAAAAAGATTAAAGCCCTTATCAAAATGAGGTCACCCCAAAAGCCTAAAGAGGTACAAAGTCTCATTGGGCATGTTACCTTGAGCGGCTTCATCTCAAAGGCGACTGATAAGTGCCTTCCTTTCTTCAAGGTTCGAAATGAAGGGAAAAAGTTCTCGTAGACACAGGAATGCGAAATAGCTTTGCAAGAGTTGAAGAAGCACTTGGATAGGCCCTGCTCCTCTTCAAACCTAAGATTGACGAGCCCCTTGACTATACTTGAAGGTAACTACCAATACCATCAGTTCGACACTTGTGAGAGAGAAAGGTAACTACCAACTGCATGTTTATATATGTAACTAAAGTGCTTGTGGCAGTAGAGAACCGCTACCTAGACATGGAGAAGTTGGCTATCTCTTTGGTGACTGCCTCCAGGAAGTTGATGCCATACTTTC
Source organism: Fraxinus xanthoxyloides (assembly GCA_903798325.1). NCBI lineage: Eukaryota > Viridiplantae > Streptophyta > Magnoliopsida > Lamiales > Oleaceae > Fraxinus > Fraxinus xanthoxyloides. Next base: position 2,670 of record CAIGRL010084588.1, read on the forward strand.
ACGCTCACACCTTTCAAGTGCTAACAAACTTCTCACTCAAATAAATGCTCCACAAACCTGAGTCCTCTGGAATGATGATGAAGTTAGCCATATAACTCAATGAGTTTGACATTATTTTTAAGACAAGAGCTACCATCAAAGGTCAAGCCCTAGCAAACTTTGTGGCATAACTTGCCAAAGTTCTAGAAATGGAAAAGGAAATGGAACCTATCGAACCTCTTTGCTAGAAACTATTTGTTGGCAGTTCCTCTAGAGAAACAGGCTCTAGAGCAGTAGTATTAGTTAGCCCAGAAGGACCTAAGTTTAATTGTGAGGTGAGGTTCAGGTTCAACGCTACCAACAATGCAGTAGAATATGATCTAGCTGGCTTCAGATTGGCCAAAGAGATGCAAGTAAATTGACTAATTATCAACAATGACTCCTAGCTAGTAGTAAGCCAGGTTAATAGCAATTTCTCGATCAAAGACAAGAGCATGGCCGCATATTTGAAGTTGGTGATGGAGTTTGTTTCGTCCTTTGAAAAGTTTGAGTTGACATAAATCCCATGCGTAGAAAAATGATCATGTCGACATTGATTTTGAACTACTCATTGTTGTACCTATAAAACACCTCCATAGACCCTCCACTTCTAAAGGTGAAGAGGTTATATGGTTCGAACACACTCCTCCATGGATGTGGCTCATCATAGCATTCATCAAGGATCATGCCCTACCCACTGATAAAGAGAAAACACAGAAGCTCAGAAGACTAGTAGCACATTTCATCTTTCAAGATGAAGTACTGTATAAAAGAGGTTTCTCTCTACCTATCCTCTGATGCATAGGTGGCGAGCAGGTCACCTACATTTTCCAAGAAATTTGTAAAGGGGTTTGTGGGAACCATATAGGAAGATGGGCTTTGGCACAAAAGGTATTGAGACAAGGATACTACTGGCTTACATTGAAAAATGATGTACAACAATTTATGAAAAGATGTAACAAATGTCGTGCTTCTCGACAATACAAAGACAACCTTTCCAAGAGCTAAGTATTGTCTCTAGCCTTTGGTCATTTGCGAAGTGGGGGAATTGACCTCATGGACCCCTACCTAAGGGAAAAGGCAGTGCGAACTTTTCTATCATCCAAGAATAGCTAACCAAAAGGGGGTGAATTGGTTTTTAAAACATTTTTGAAAAATTAATCTAAAATCAAGTATGTAATAACTACATAGATTAATTCAAATAATAAGTACGAATATGAAAGAAATAAAGGAAGAGAGATAGATCATGCAAATGATATAATTGTAGAGGTTCGATCCAATGCAATAAGCTGCGTCCTTCGTTACCAAGCTCACTGGCAAGAGTAAGGTCAATTTCACTATGTTGATTGATTTGTAGTGCAATTCAACTATTTACAATGCTTTCAGTGACTTACAAATAAGGAGTACCGATCCTTATATAACATTGAGCTTTACGAACCTCAACACGAACCCACAAGTTTTAAAGAAAGTTGGTTTTACAAATGAAACTTCTCTCTTAATAAATGATGTGATCACAATTAAATATCAAGAGAGAAATAGGCCAACACTTTAATAGATAGCAATGAATGAAGCTCAAGTGTTAGGTATGAAAAACTTCGATGTGTTGATCAAAAGTTTTTCAAAGCTAAAATGATTTGATGATAATAAATGAGATGAGAAATTAATATAATTTTGCTAAAAAAATATCTCACTTGAATGTTTTTCAATGTTGTAATGAATGCCAAGTTAGTTAGTATTTATAGCAGTGGAAAAAAGTCAAAAACTCTACCGAACCGGATGATCATCAGGACGTTCGGTACTGTTCCAAACGACTTATTGAGCCATTGCTCATCGAAGTCAGAACAGTCGAAAAATTGACCGTTGGGATGAACCAGACGTCCGGTTCACCATCCTGATGTCTGAATGGACCGAAATCTTCGGCTCCTCTCGTTTGATTGTTTGAAACAATGTAGACTTATAAATGAAGTTTTTACTTGATTTTTCATGTTAAGTGATGTTAGTATGTTTGAAAATTAAATTGAAATTCTTACATTTGAAAAATAAATTTTGTTCAAACTTTTTACGAAGTAGATCGTTACTTGAGCTTCTAATGAGTCATTGCTAAGGATTAAAGTATTTTACATTTACAAATGAGCTCAAACATCTAGTTCTAATATTTTCGATTGATTTGACGTGAGTGCTCGGTTTGTTGCTCAATTTTCAATTGACGCGAATGCTTGATTTGTCTCTGATTGTAAATGCTTGAATTCATCTTGATTTTCAACTGCATGTCTTTTGATAGTAATTGTTTCATCTCCAATTTGATCATATAAAATGAAGATTTGAACACAAATGTTAGGGATAAAACTACTTTATTTGTTATAATCAAAATATAAGATTAACTATAGGTCAACAATTTTTCCCTTTTTTATTATGACAAACAAAAGATGATTTGCAATAAAAAAAATGCTCAATAAAAAATTCTCTATCTTTTTATAGATTAAGCATTCATATGATTGATCGTTCCCTCTTTCTTATACAGGTCAAGCATGCATATCATTATATATATATTATCATCAATGCATATCATTATATATATTATCATCAAGCATTCTTATGATATTCTTACCCTTTTTTATACAGACCAAGCATGCATATCATCATATATATGTTTTTCCCCTTTTGGCATAAGCAAAAAGAATACAAAATAGGAAATTCATGTATTGAAAACAACCATAGGCATAAATGATAGCATGAGATAACCAAATGAAAACGCATAATATCCAAAAACATTCAAAGAATAATATCCAAAAACATCCAAAAATGCATAATATCTAAAGCATAATGAATTATTCATCGTAAGGCAAATAATATTCTTAGAAATCTATGACTACTGCTCTGGAGGAGGGAAGTGGGCGTACAAGGCATTCTGCTGAGCCTATATTGCCGCTTGTTGTGCTTGAATGATATCCTGTTCAGCTTGTATGGCAGCCTGCTGAACTTGCAACTCCCGAAGCATTCTGCCAAAGCTATCAACTGATGATGTAAGAGAATCGATGCAACCATTGAAAAAATTGTAAGCTATTGCCTGAAGATCAAGGGATGCTGGAGCCCGAAATATCGTAAGGAGGAATAGGAGCTTCACGTACGTCATCGTTATCTCTCTCAAAGGCTAGAGTCGAAGGACCCGAGGTGGGTTCGAAACCCTTAGTATGTGCCACCCACTGGTTAAGTTCTTTAGTAATTTTCATGTGTTTAAGTATTTGAATGTTTATAGTGTCGGTGGGTCGTAGTTGGACAAATGTCTCATTTTCCAAAGATACGTTGAAGTGTTTAAAAAATTTCATGAGAAACATGTCATATGGTAAAGCTTTAACATGACGTAAGGAATGAACAAACTTTATGAGGCCTAATGAAATGGTGGAAAAATCAAGTTTCCTACTGACAAGAAAAGAGTCGAGAAGAAAGAGATTAAAAAGAACTCACTTAATGCTGATGACCCTTTCGTGGTAGGATAACATTTACAATGATATTTTGTAAAACTTTGCATGGAAGAGTCAATCGATTCGCATTAACTTTCATGATATTTTCAAAAAATTTACCGATGACTCAACAACAAGCCTCGGTAGGGTCATAGCCATCTAAAGTGGGATGTGCCTTGTGAAGAAAAATCTATGTTTCACACATGTCAAGTTCTAAAATATCATGAATAAGAGCTTTGTTGATGACAATGTGTTTATTTTTAATTAAACATGAAATATCACTGCAACAGAGAGTAATAGCCATGTTTTTAAAATTTCTTAATAAGCCATGGGTATGTAGGTTCTTCTAAAGTGGCAATTGAAATCCAACCCATGTTTTCAAAAAATCCTATATATAAAATGCAGGAGCTATTTTTACCTATTAAGATTGGAGATTTTTCAAATGGGTTGGTTGAAACATCGGGTTCCAAATCGAACTCTTCGTTAGAAGATGGTGGAAGAGATCTCCTCACCGTGCTCTTAAGCCTCTTTCCCATTCGTTTTGAGCCAGACATTGTAGAAATTTGATGAAGAACTAGGGTTCGGATTTTGAGGGAATATGAGATTTGGTGGATGAAAACTTGAATCTTTTGGAGGTAGATGATGTATAAGTAATTGGTTTTATCAAATTGATAAGAAATTGAAGAATAGAGTTAAGAAGGATTTAGAGTGAGTTTAGGGAGAGAATAGAGAGAAAAATTGAAAAAAAGTGGTGTAAAATGACTGTCTGGTTCACGATATAAGCAATTATTATTGTGTTTTACTGGACGTCGGGTTCATGGTCCGGATGTCCGGTTGGAAAAGTTAAAAAACTCTGTCAAACTGGATGGGTTTATCGGACGTCCGGTTCATCATTTTTTTTTAAAGTAAATGAAAGGTGTGAACGTTTTTCACAATAACAATGAAAGATAAAGACGTTATGTGTTAATTACCTGAAAAATATTGATGTGATGTAAAATATTATTTTATTGAAAATTATATAATTAAAAATGAGTAGAAGAATGAAAATAAAAATTTTAATATAATTGAATTGCCAGTATCAAAATGCATTTTTGACTTAAAAACGAGGCTAACTGATTTTTTCAAAGCAGTCGGGACCCACTCCCCAACGGCCCCTAGCACAGTTTTTCTTTCAAATTTCCTCAAAAATTCGCAGGCACTCTTTCTCACTCTTCTTTCTCTCTCTATAAATCCTTCCGATACATTAGTTCCATAAAGAAATCAGATCGAAATCAGGAGTATTGGGTTTTTCAGGTACACATTGTTAATATTTAGTGAGCGAATCATCGAGTAACTCGCCGCCGATCCTTGACTCGGAGATTGGTTGGGGAAGGAAAGGAAACGATAATGGAGAACCTCATAGCATTGGTGAACAGACTGCAAAGAGCGTGCACTGCACTCGGAGATCATGGCGATGAGAGCGCATTGCCCACTCTCTGGGATGCCTTGCCTTCAATCGCCGTCGTCGGTGGTCAGGTCTGAAAATCTAGCGATTTCTTAATTTTTGTAATTTTCTTTTAATTTAAACTATGTATATCTTTGAGATAATGTATGTAAGGTGAAATGTAATTTTTCCTAGATCTTTGTCAATATTCCTCTTCTCTTTTCATTTGTTAAGTTTAATGTTTTGTTCAGATCTGTACTTAAATTGTTCCTAATGGAAGTGTGTTAATTTGAAAATTTTAAATATATTCTCTTAGCATGTTTATCAAGCTTTGTTTTAAGTCCATTTTTTATTAATAGTCCTAAAATTGTATCTTACTCTGATATTATTTAATTTTTCTAGAGCTTTTTATTTCTCTCTCATTTTCCCTATGCCTATTGGCTAGATTCTTGATTCCTAAGTACTTGTGTTGCAGAAAAATTGCCTACTAGTGATATGGAGCGAATATTTACATTTTTATGTGATTGAAATGGGATTATAACAAAGCCAAAAAAAAAAAAACAGATTGAAGGAGAGAGACTTCAATTTAATGTGGAAAACCCTCCAATATTAAGGGAAAATCACGGGACCAGAATACAATTTAACTTCCACTATTTCTCAGATAATGAGATTATAGAGACTATACCAGAGGGCGCCAATATCATCAAAAATACAAATTCCTTTGTATACTAGAAGATCTCACTTCTCTATTCTCTTTCCGTTAGTGCAGAGTTACCTACAAAGTCAAAGTTTTTCTTGTTTCTCAGCTATAGTTTCCTCTTTCATCTTCATCCCTATTTGTAGTGTACTGTTCTCCAACAATTCTCTCAATGTTTGAACACGTTCTGGCTGACTTTACAGCACCTTTTACAATTGTTGCTGATTGAAGACTTTTGGCTGTCATCTTAGGTTAAATTTCATCTAAAAGTTTAAGCTAAAGGTCACATGTATTCATTTAAATCTCGTTTTCAACACTTCTTATCTCTCTTTTATATCAAATGGACTTATGACCTCCTGGTGTAGCTCTGCCATTTTGTACCCCACATTGGATACTGTGCTAATGCGTTTGCATTATAAGTAATACTGATTAATGTGATGTGTTTTTTTTTCCATCAATTTTATTGTATTTCTCTTCATGAAATGTACTTCGTTTGATAGTTTCGTTCCCTTAATCATTAGCATTTTGTGGCAACTGATCCCTACGCTTAATGTTTTGTAGAGTTCTGGAAAGTCTTCAGTGCTTGAGAGCATTGTGGGAAAGGACTTTTTACCTCGTGGATCTGGTAATTAGTGCTTTCTATAACTCTGCTATTATATCAACATATGCGTTTTGTGATTATATTTTTTTTGAAAGTGTCATCGTTCAAAAATATGTGCCTTTAACTATTCAAATTTATTTCACATATCATCTTCAGGCATTGTTACCCAACGTCCTCTTGTCCTACAACTTCATCGGATTGATGAAGGTAGAGAATATGCACAGTTTGGACACCTTCCAAGAAAAAGGTTCACTGAGTAAGTAGTTACATACTTATAGTCAACCATGGCAACATTTGACTAATTGTAACTGCTACTTTGGTTTGATGTTACATCATATGTTCTTTTAGAATTTTACTAATCTGAATTAGCATATCATTGGTGGTCTCGATTCAGCCAAGTTATTACTATTATTGAACACCCAATTGTTTAAATCTTTCTGGAATCATATTTCTCGTTTTTTTGTTGTGTTTTGAATACCAAATCTCAAGATATTTTGTGCAGCTGCTGTCAGAAAAGAGATTTCCGATGAGACCGATCGAGAGATAGGCCGTTCAAAAACAATTTCTACCGTTCCAATTTATCTCAATATTTACTCCCCTAATGGTAAGATTGGAAGGATTATTTTTCATATGTAATTGCTGCAAATTTAGCTGCTGTTTGAGCCCCATTTTTCTCAAAACTCATTTCCAACCACACATTCTTCCACAAAATAATCTTACATGTACACTGAAATTTTTTTCCCCTATTTTTAACCACACATTTTCAAAAAACCACTATTCAAAACACATTTCCCCCAAAGATGGGGCTCAACAAGGGCTTAATTATATATACATAGTGAATCCTGCTAATTTCAACAAAAGTGTTGGCATGTTTATTGTTGCCAATGAAATTTGAGAATTAGGAATTTCTTTGATGCAAGAATTGTAAAAAAATGGTTCTGGACATTGTGATGCCCATTCCGAAGTCTAATATATTAGTGGCAGACTTGCAGTGACTAAAGCCTACCCCCCTCCCTCACACTCCTTCTGCAGGAGAAGGAAGAAAAGGGAGAAAAAACCAAAACGAGGAAGAAAAGCTTCCACACAAAGAACATAGATTACTTAGGAGTTGATGTTGAAGATGAGGGCAAAGTGGGTAAAAGATGAATTAGGATTAGTGAATTTAGCGGCCTTGATCTTCTTCATTTTTTTATTTATTTTTTATTTTTTTGTTTACGGAGATTTGCTTTCAGAGTCTCTAATTTCTAGTGTGTGTTTGAAGTCTTAGTTCCTGAATGAGAGAAAATGAATTTTCTCGGAATGCCTCTCTTCATACTCTCATAAGTGATTTGCATATTTCTGATGATTACAGTTGTGAATCTGACATTGATTGATCTTCCTGGACTTACAAAAGTGGCTGTTGGTGAGTTTATCATTCCCTGTTTTATTGCATTTTTGGGTACCTGTATCTGTTTCTTTTGGACATTTTACTTTAGAATACAATGAGGTTGATATTCTACTGGCTTATTGTAGAGGGCCAACCTGAAAGCATTGTGCAGGACATTGATAACATGGTTCGCTCTTATACTGAGAAGGTATTTTACAATCTTTGAGGTTTCTTTGAACTTGCTCTCTGTATATGCTTTTAAGTTGTGAAAGCATTGTGGAAGATTTATGAATAAAAAAATACTCCCTCTAGCCTCAATGCACACTAAATAATTGTCTTTTTAAAAAATAATTCAGTGTGAGGCAACGATGTCTAACAAATATTTTCCTGTTAAATCAATTCATTGCAGCCTAACAGTATTATTTTGGCTATATCTCCTGCCAACCAAGATCTTGCAACGTCAGATGCAATCAAGATTTCACATGAAGTAGACCCTAAAGGTACGACTCTAGTCATTTCACAGGAAAACAATGAGTCTGCATTTGTTTGAGATTGAGTGTTTATTAGGTGTTTAATATTGAAAACTTTTGTTGCCTCAATGTCCTCCTTTTCCCTTCTTTATGCTGTTGAAACTTTGCAGGGTCTAGTTCTGACGTTACAGATTTTTAGGGATTTTTTTTTGAATAAATGGAAATACTTCTATATATATATTTATTTTTTTTATTTTTTTGTGTGGGTGTGTAAATAGGGTATGCCCTTCATTGTACGATGTTAATGCAAATTCATTTCATTATGGCTAGTCACTAGAGGAAGAACAGTAAACTGTGGCATTGGCCAAGGATAATAGTGCAATGTACATGTTCAGTGGTATAAGAACGTGTATACTATAAATTTTACACTTAGATTCTGTTACCATGTTTAATCCATTTAACGGTGATTTGTTTTTCTTACCTTTATAATTTGGTTTATTCTTTTCATGGTCTCTTTTACAGCAGAGAGAACTTTTGAAGTTTTAACAAAGATCGATCTCATGGACAAGGGTACTGATGCTGTAGATGTAAGTTGACATGTGTAGATTTCTATTATGATCATACTGATTGGGAGGGGAAAAAGGGAAAAGCTTTCAAGTCCTATGATTGATTATACTACGTATTTTAGAATCTATTTTTACTCGGATTTTTGCACATTTCGTAACACATATGGTTTCCTCATTAGATAAAAAAACTAGATGATGCCTCTTCATGCAGCCGTTTTGTAAAATAAATGCTATATCTTAGTATCTACTCCTGCATTTAACTCTTCCACATTTTTTTTAATGAACTTCGTGGATTTTGAATTTGCAATCTAGAGTCAGATGTTGCAAACCTCCCTCAATTTTTCGAACTTGTTAACTGGCTAGAGTATGTTTGGCTAAGCTTAATAGTTATTTTTTGGAGATTTTTAGTTAAAAAAACTTATTTCTTAAAAGTCTACTTTCCACGAAAGTACTTTTTATTTTTAAGCTGAAGCAGACATGCTTTTGGCTCTATACATTTTCATTTACAACGTTTCTGGCTTTTGTATCTGTTTTGGAAATGATATTTGATTAAGTTGTTCTTGGATTTTTGTTTTATTTAGTGATATCTGTGGTTTTTTTACAAGGATGGAAGTGTTATAGTTCCTGACTTGCATTTGGGATTCTCAGATCTTGGAAGGAAGAGCATAGAAGCTGCAGTTTCCGTGGATAGGTGTTGTTAATCGCTCTCAACAAGATATTAACAAAACGTTGACATGATTGCTGCTAGACGTCGAGAGCGGGAGTATTTTGCTCAGACACCAGAGTATAAACATCTTGCTCACAGAATGGGTTCTGAGCATCTTGGGAAAGTTCTATCCAAAGTAAGCAATCATCTTGCATTATATATTTCATTTTAATTATGGTTCAATGAGAAGCTTATGAAAATTAAAACATTTTCTTGAAAATTGATTTGGGAAATATGATATTAGGGAACATATCAAATTAATAACTTTGTTAAGCTTTTGAATTTTCCCTTATGCAGCCAAAAATCCGTAGGTTATCATCTAGCTGTCTCATATTTTTTTACCGTTCACCGAAACATGCTTTATCTGATTGTTATCTAAAGACTAACGCTTTGTTTGATGGGGTCCACATTTGTTGGTTCTACACAAGTAGACTTATGAATTGCATCTGTCTTTGTTGATTGATTTTTTTTGTTGCTTGTCATTTTCACACAATTAAGTTTCTAATTAGAGTTATTTTTTGATGTTTCTGACTTCCCTGCTTTATGTTCTAGCATTTGGAAACTGTCATCAAATCTCGAATTCCAGGACTTCAGTCACTTATTAACAAAACTATTTTCGAGCTAGAATCTGAGTTGAGTCGTCTGGGAAAGCCCATTGCTACAGATGCTGGAGTAAGTTTTCCTTCCCATTTACTGCCATCTCGAAACTTGTGATCATGGTCACTTGAGGAGTTTGTTTTTTGATTAAAATTATCAGTTCATACATTGCTGCGCAAGCTACTTGCTCGATTCTTTTCTGGCTTTCATGTGTTTTTCCTGGATGCTTTCTTTTATACTTGTTTTGAAGTTAAATATGTTCTGTTTGCTCTTCAGTCATCCTCACTGCATGAAGAACTTTAATCTTTAACTCCAAACCATTGATGCAGGGAAAGCTCTACATGATTATGGAAATCTGCCGTGTTTTTGATGGAATATTTAAAGAACATCTTGATGGAAGGTATGAATTAGGGAATTTTGGTATCATTGTCTCTTGGGGTGTTTAATTACATTTTATTTCTTGTTATTATCCAGTCTAATCTTCATTTGATTACCTCGTAATTATATAGTCGACCAGGTGGTGATAAGATATATAATGTCTTCGATAACCAACTACACCTGCTGCATTGAAGCGGTTGCAGTTTGACAAGCATCTTGCAATGGAATGGATACCAGCCTCATCTTATAGCTCCCGAGCAAGGTTACCGGCGTCTCATTGAAACTGCTTTGATTACTATTAAAGGTCCTGCTGAGGCAGCTGTTGATGCGGTATGTATTTTCATTACACTGGAATATAAATTATCTTTATAAACTGTATTGATTCGTAAGGAATGTAAAGCCTTTCGATTTCAAGAAAAAGGGAAATGTTTTTTTGTGATATGGAATATGAATCCCTTTCTTCAGTAAGATTAACTATTTTTTACCTATACAAACCATGATATATGGGCTACTTGATTGACAGACAATATGATTATTTGAGTACAATCTCTTACAACAGCATGAAAATCGATTTGTTCATGATGATTTGTACGATAGACGGTGCCTTTTTGGGCACAGGAGCTGAATACATTGTTTGAAAAGCAGTGTTGATCACAATGTTTATTGGTGAAACGGACAAAATATGCATGCTAGTCACCTAATTTCTTCTTCTTTTAGGTTCATGGAATACTGAAGGAACTGGCTCACAAATCAATTAGTGAGACTTCTGTAAGTCCTTTTCTTGTTTTCTTTTTCTATTAAAGTGTCGTTAATTTGATTTAATTCATAATAGACGTAGATGCAATGAAGCGTCTTGAATATCACAAGCTTTGGGATTTCTGAATTCTGTTACGACTCCGAAATTATTGTTCAGTTTGTTCTTATGCCCGTTTGGTTTAGATAGAAATCAGATTTTTAGTAAATTTAGATAGAAGTTGATAGAACGTGTGGTTGAAAAGTAATCGACCTTAAAATGTGTGCTTAGAAATAATTGTTGCCTTTGACTTCGACTTCGACTTCGACTTTGATTTTAATTTACTTTTCTACCTGAACCAAAACAGGGACTATATCTGATACTACATGATCAATATCTGCTTGCGTTCCCTACCTTCCCTTGCCCCTTTGAAAATTAAAAGGAAAAGAAGAACTGGATGGAAATAGGAAAATTAACTACATGCTCACTATCTGCGTGCGTCCCCCCACCTTCCCCTTCCTCTTTCGAATTATATAGAAAAGAGGAACGAGATGGAAATATCAGTAAATAATTGATGGAAAAATTATCTTATTACATGTTCAAGATATTAGAGCATGCTTGGCTGGCTTTAAAGCAGTAGAAGTACTTTTATTGCAAGTAAGAGCCTGCTTGACAATCATTATTGTAGAAAAAAGAGTTTTGAATAGTGATTTTCAGGAGGATGTGTAGTTAAAAAGTTGGATACTTGTAGAATATTTTATTCCTTGAATATGTGGTTGAAAATGGTCCTATAGCAAACCATAAAATAAATTAATGGTTGTCAAGCATGCTCTAAGATAAAGACTATCAAGTTTCAAAAAAGTGTGTTTTTGAACTAAAAATCTTAAAAGAAGGTAACTTTTAAAAAAGCTCAAACATTCGATAAGAAGTTGGTTAAATTAACTTTTGTCTTCCTTATTATGTGCAGGAGCTGAAGCAGTATCCCTCTCTAAGAGTGGAGGTCGGGAATGCAGCTGTTGAATCATTAGACATAATGAGGGACGAAAGCAAGAGAGCGATAATACAGCTAGTAGAAATGGAATATAATTACCTAACTGTAGATTTCTTCAGGAAGCTTCCTCAAGATGTCGAGAAGGGTGGAAATCCAACTCATTCAATTTTTGATCGATACAATGATTCGTATCTTCGACGAATTGGTAAGTTTATATTAGCATTTTTTCAAATGCAGTAGTTTTAAGATCTTCTAGTGTTGTAATTTCTTAAATGACCCTCTTTCGTATTGCCTCCTAGGATCAACTGTTTTGTCTTACGTCAATATGGTTTGTGGAAGTCTGAGGAACTCGATTCCAAAGTCTATAGTATATTGTCAAGTCCGTGAGGCAAAACGCAGCTTACTCGATCACTTCTTCACCGAGTTGGGCCAAAAAGAGGTGATAATTACGTTGCCTATTAACTTTTGCGTCCACCCTTCGGAATAGGAACACCTGCATAGATGCACATAAACGTGTGCACATAGCTTGGAAAATTTCTATAATAATTTCTATAATATATAAATTCTCTGCATGATTTTACAGGGAAGACAGTTGGGTACACTATTGGACGAGGATCCTGCGATCATGCAGCGTCGCGTCTCCCTTGCAAAGAGACTGGAATTGTACAGAGCTGCTCAATCAGAGATCGATTCAGTGGCTTGGTCGAAATGAACGAAGAGAATTTCTTTTCTCCTTCCTCCCATTTTCATTATTTCAGCTTATCGAGCTTTAATTCTTTGATGAGACTCAACATTCTTTATGCAAGTTCATTCTTTTAGTGCTCATAGCAATTACTGCTGTCGATTATCACCCTAGTTCATAGCGTTCCAACTAAATCACCACACACTGCGACCTTTTTCTGCTGACCATAATACTGATGCTGATTTTTCCACTGTCACTTAATTCTAAAAACCTTTTAACAAGTCTTGATACTTTCTACGTTATTTTCACTTGTCATTATTTTTCATTTAAAAATTAACAATTTCGATCACAATCATGAATTAGAATGACGGATCAAAAATGTTTAAAGTACATTGAAAGACGAGAAACAACTTCAACGATTTTTATTTTTATTTTTTTAATTTAAAGGCACGAGAAGATTTAAATCCCTAGTTCCACGTTTAATTGTTTCAAAATTCTCTATTTCTCTTTTGTAATTGTCCCTGTTTGACGTCCTTTAAAATAAAAATAATTTATTTCTCATATATATTTTCAGTTGCACATACACAATAAAATATTTTGTACAAACTCAAGTTTTTTTTTCTCACTTTTAATTATTCATTTTTCCAAAATCAATATTCAAGGCATTATATTTACGCAATAATGACCATGAAACAAGGTTTGTTTAGAGCTTAGGTTAGCCCAGTTCAACTTTCTTTTAAATAATATTTTTCATTTTTCATACTTATTTTCAACTACACATTCGAGTGTGTTTGATAGATATTATTTTGGAAGTATGTATTTTGGAATAGTAAATTGATGGAGAATGTGTCATTGAAAAAGAATGAAAAGTTATTGATGTGATGGGAAATATTATTTTATTGAAGAATGTGTGGTTGAAAATGAGTAAAAAAATGAAAATAAGAAATTTAATGTGGGCCAAACGGGGGCTCACACAATAAAATATTTTATACGTAAAATCAAAAAAATTCTATACTTATTAACCACACATTCTTTAAAAAATCACTTTTTAAAACATCATTTTCTTCCGGTCTATTTACAAATGTCATCAAAAGGTGGCTTGGTATGTCCCTCTTGCATATCTATATTTTGGTAATGTCAATAAAATTGAAAAATATTAGGTTGTGTATTAATTAAATATTTACTCATCAATACTAGTATCTATTTAGAACTAACGATGTCTAGGTATTAGCATGTGACATTAAATCATATGATCAATTAAATAGTAGGATTTAGGGTTTGTTTAATAGATCTAGAACTATGCTATATGTACACCAAGGTACCTTGATTTACATCCATATGAGTTGATAGATTTCATGCATTGGATTTAACACCACATTTTTCAGCCAATGGCTAGATTTGAAACGTATAGGGGGTGTAAACGATGGGTGTAGCTTAACTTATAGATATATCATGTCTTGTCATATCGAATAGTTAGATAGCATTATGCTATTAAAGAGTAATGTTTATGTTCAATTAAATATAAGAATTTAGAGCTCATTTAATAGTATCTATTGTACTCACATTAAACACTACTTATATTGGATAACGTTATTCTATTGAAATTATTTTCAATTCCTTAATCTCTCTATACCAAAACAGGTCATGTCTATAATATTTTTCTCCTTTTCAAACTCTTCTCTCCGGAGACCAGAATTTAGCTCAGCCTCCTTTGAAGGGTAATTAAAAAATATATATACTTCCAATGAATTGTTTCAAAAATCAATTAACTTGTACCATGGTAGACTGCTTGCTTAACTTTATAATATGCTTCACACTGCTCACTGAGCTTCATCTATTTGCACTCTATCCATCATCCAATAAAATACGTAACTATCTTCAGTGGCGTGACAAATGAAAAGTTGATGTGGCAACTAACGTCTTTTAAATTCACGCCAAATCAGCTTTGGCATCCTAACCAGCATAAACACATGCCACATGTATTTCAAAACACGCTTTTGAGTTAAAAGAAAAAATCAAGTATTCGATCTGTACATGATTTGATTGTGCCCCTAACTAAAAATATCTGCGTACGCCACTAATTCTAGTGTGATAGCTGTGATTGAATAGGAGGGAAAAAAGGCTAAAAATATTGGTCATTTGTCAATTTAATTTTCTAATTGGTGTTGTTGACCCTAAAAATTGTATCGATGATGTGGCCAACAGATTCCAAGAACTCTCACGTCCACGCAAGTTGAATTCATGTATACTTGGACGAATCGTCAACAACACGTGACCTTCTCCGGATGGGATGGGGTTGGCTGCGAGCACTCCAACGGTCAAGTCAGTTGTGGAAAAAGGTTTAGGGTGTAGGAGAGCTTTGAACGTGAGCCTCCAATTAATAAAAAAGGGATTGATTTAGAAGTTAGTAATTAATAAGTGTGTAGCAAGAATATGACTTTGAGAGTCTAAACTTGCATTATCCTCTGAAAGGTACTAAATGTAAGCTTTTATACTTGAGCGAAATAAATGGGTTCCGTCGGATGATATGGCACGTGGCCTCATCAAGTTGATTGATTGTTCTTGTCTCATGTCTCAGTCAATCAAGGCATTACATGTTAGAGCCGCTTTCGTATCCGTAAGTCCTAGCTTGGCAGTTTGGATTTGACCGTATAGGTATACAGATACGGCGATGACACTGAATTGTCTTGTCAATCATTCATCACAAGATCTGTTTAAAGATTTCACAATCACCTCGTCAGACCGATTCCTGCACGGGGGTCTACCCAAAAAGTCTCATCCTATGGGGAGAAGGGGTCGCCTCTACACAACAGGGTCGTCCTCACCACTATGTAAGGCGTGGCCCCCTAGATAATATGTTATGTAGTTTAATTAGTGTCACGTGCGGCCTTCAGTTTATCTTATGAGTAACAATAGCACTCGAAGCCATGTATGATTATATAATTCATGGACCTTTCGTCTAAAAAGATTGTTAGTTGAAGCTTTCGACGAGGCTGAGGGACGTGTGGCGAGCCTCTTTGATAGCTAAATCCTGTGAAATGGCCGAAAGATGCTAGGCGAGGCCCTTAAAACCTATGTCAAGCTGAAGCATGTGATAAGGTTGAAAGGTGGTAGGCGAGGCCCTTAAAGCGTATGTCGAGCTGAAGCCTGCTAAGTGGAGTGCTCTAATGATTTGAAGGATACGTTGATTCCCAATAAAAAAATAGTAGGGTGGTGTTGCAATTTTCCAAGCTCAAGTTACGTGCTCATTTAATGCGCAATAATGATGATGTTTCACACCTGGTAGGGCCTACATGAGCTCATGGTGCGTGTTCAACATGACTTTATCCGAGCCCTTGGTTTGAATTTTTAATTTTTTAGCAAGCATCCTTTGGTATTAACGTGACAGATGAGGCTATAAGTGATGGTCGAGATTAAAATGGAGAAATATCCAAACGGTGGGGGTTCGTTCACTACGCATATATAAGGCTAAAAACCTACATTTTCCCCGTTTTCTTCACTTTGCAAAAGTGTCAAGCCTTAAGTGTTGAGAATATTCCCATTCACCTAAGTATTTTTCTGCTATTTCCAGTGATCAACTATGTTCTCTCTCATTTCCAGGGGTTTCGAACCTTGGGTCTTAGGGTTTGTGTAAATATCTGTTACTACCAAGGCATTTTCTTCATCTGTTGAGTTAGATTTCTTCCTCTAAAAAGAATGTAGCTAAGGGGTCTTCTCGGGTAAATATGGCGCTAATTTGTGTCGAGTTGGGCAGTCCTCCAGTAATTCCTACTGAGTGGATCATGGAGGTAATTGAGGGCCCTCATAGTGCATGGATGATGCTAGAGGGCCCTATAGACTATAGCATTATGTGGGTGGCCTCCTTCTGACCAACAGATAAAAGAGAGTGAGCTCGAGGGTTTCAGGGAGAGGTTTAGAATTCCAGACAATATTGAGATGTTAGTGTCGACCCCAGAGGAAATAGCCCGTTTCCTTAGAGAATGGTGTGTAGCGGTGAGTGATGCGATCTTGAGTGGGGGATGAAATTGCCTCTGCATCCATTCTTAAGATATATCCTTAGGCACTATAACCTATTCCCCACCTAATTAGTGTCAAACACGTGAGCCAGTTAGCAGGGGTCTTCTTTCTTCGGAAGGAGGTCACTCTTATGCCCCCACATGTTTTCCAAACCCTCTTTCAGTCTTGAGCCTCTAGCGGGGGTGATTGTAAGGGGTAGTACTACATGAATCCCTAGGGCCCACACTCTTCTTTCATTTGGGGGACCCCAACCTTCATCAAGAATTAGAATTCATCATGGTTTTAGGTTAGAGGTCACTGGCAAACAATGGAAGGAGAAGTGGTCCTAGAGATCACCGTACAAACCCAATATCACAAGTATAGTAAGTCGAGCCTCCTTTTAGCGTGTTATTTCTTTAATACGTTAGCCTCATTTCTTTTTTTATCTAACATGAGCTTTGTACAGCTGCAGTTAACCAGTTTGAGCTCGAACCATCCGAGTGGGCCATCATTTAGGTAATATACGAGCTATCTGCGGAGAAGAATTACTTCAAAAATGTCATCAGCAAGCGGAACCTCTTTACATACCAACTAATGGCTACAAAAGGTAAGACATGATGGTTCGCTTCTCTGCTTGTCTACTATTTTCTTCTACAGTTCTTTGCTTGCCAACCAATTTCTTCATTTTACTTATTGGGCAGCGCGACAAGGAGTATGTGAAGTCCAATCTGCTCCAGTTGAGAAGCCTGGGGAAGGCTCAGAAAAAGAAACCTCTGAGCGTTGGGTCGTCCACTTATAAGAACTAGTGGGATGAGCTGGCGCGCTCCTCCAAAGTGAATTCTCCATCTCATCCAGAGAAGAAGGGAGAAAATGAGAGAGGGGAAAAAAAGAGGGTAAAGAAGCGCATGCTTCTTTGGAGAGGCCCCCTAAGAGGAAGCTGGTATTATCGAAGAATACTAGGCCACCCCCTCCCTTAAAACTCCAGTCGACCACTGGGAAATCACTTCGTCTTATCATGGCTGAGCACATCTCCTCCATAAAAATTGTTGATGTGGAGGAGGTTGTTGAGGAGGAGGCAAGCCTCATGAAGAGGAAAATGGTGAGTGATGTTAGAAGTGCCTCCTCTGAAGGAAAAAGCCCAAGACTTTTTTTGGGTAAGAAGGCTAATGAGATAGCCTTCCTGGTGATGGAAATGTTCCCTGCTGAGGTCCAGGGGCTACGAGGGTTCATCATAAGTATTGGACTGATAAATACTCTTCGTATATGGAGACCTGTGATGCAGTGGATATGGCGGATACCGAACTCTCCATGTAGGCTCGTTCTCAAGGCTTTTTCTTGAACGTGCAAATGAAAATGAGGCGACTACAGGGCCTCAATAAAGAGTTCATTCAAAGGGTTATGGACGCTAAGGCTGGAATGAATAAGGCTATGGCCGAGGCGTCATCAGCCAATGAAGCTATCGAGGCCTCCAAGGTAAAGCAAGCTAAGGCTGAGTCTAGAGTGGAGGCACTTTCCAAAGAAAATGATGAGCTGAAAAATGAAGTTCACCTTTGTAAAGTTGAAGTCAATGCTCTGACGAAGCGGTTGGAGAATTCGGAAAACTTGCAGAAAATAGCTTCGTCGGCCTTGGAGGTGGCCAACAAGAAAAAGGGAGAATTAAATGCCAAAGTTGAAGAGCTGGCTGTCGATGCTATTGATTTGAGGCAGAATTTAGGTGGGTAAGGATGGCGATAGTGAATGAATATGTCGCCCATTTTCATGACACAGCTGAGTATGATGGGCTCGAAATATAGTTGTAGGGAGTCGCATACAATAAAGTGTTTGCGAGGCTTGTCGAGCTGCATCCTAAGTTGGGTTTGGTTGTCCTAAAGGGAGAGTTCCTGTTTGCTAAGCCATCAACTCCTATCAACAAGGTTGAGGGTTCAGTGGAAGAAGTTGACACTTCTGAAGAGCCTAGGCAGGATGACACTACCGCTTATTAGGATAGGCCCCTACTTTTGTAATATTTTTGTGATAATTCCCCCTTCCCTTTTCTTTGTAATGAACTTGGTTTGAGTGAATGAATTTTTCTAACTCTCAATTTGATTAAGGAACATGAGCTCGCCAAGCTTATCATAGTTGATCTCGATAACTGTTTATGGGCTCGTCTTAATGCCACTTTAATAAACAATCGTAACGTATCAACTTGCTATTTTTAACTAGTGGGTTAACAATTTATGGGGCTCAAACATTGAGTTTTATGGGCTCGCCATAATTAATTTCGAATAATACATTTATGGGCTCGCCATAATAAATCAAAATTTGTATAACGTTAAATATATGAGTTCACCATAATTAATCAAACATTAAGTTTTATGAGCTCGCCATAATTAATTTCGAACAATAGTTTTATGGGCTCGCCATAATTAATCAAACATTGTATAACGTTAAATATATGAGCTTGTCATAATAAATGTGAGTTAACCGGCGTAATGGTAGTTGGTCACAACGGTATGAGTTTGTCATACTTTAACATATGAGCTCGTTATAGTTAAAAAGAACGAGGAGTACACGTATTAATCACAAAAGGTACATAGACAACAATCAGGGCCTTACTGGTAATACATTCTCGATGCTCAACATTCCAAGGGTGGGTTGCACCTTTCCATCCAAGTTTTCAATTAAAAAGTCCCTGGCCTAACGTCGTCTGATATGCGGTAGGGACTTTGCCAGCTTCGGGCTCTTTAGAGGACAGAAAGACCCTTCTGGGCACTAAATCGCCTCTCCTGAACAATTTCTTCTTAACTCTGGTGTAGTAGTACCTTGCCATTTTTCTTTGATAGGAGGCCAATTTGATTTGCGAATCATTTCTCATTTCTTCAAGGTAATCGAGCTCACATCATCTTATCTCTTATTTGGATACTTTTTTGAATTGTAGCATGCGAGGAGAAGGAAGACCCACTTCGACTAGGCTCATGGGTTCGGCCCCATATGCCATGGAAAATAGGTGCCTCTCCTATTGCAGTTCGGCTAATGGTGCGGATTGCCCATAACACATGAGGGAGTTCATCCACTCATGCACCCTTTGATGCATCAAGTTTCTTCTTCAAGAGGTGCTTTATAGTCTTGTTGACTATTTCGACTTGGCTATTTGCCTGGGGATGGTGAGAGATGAGAAATTTCTTTTTTATACCCAATTTGTCGTACAAGCCTCTAAGCTTCTTGTTGTCAAGCTGTTGCCCGTTGTCTGTAACGATTGAGTAGGGGATTTCGAACCGGCATATGATGTTTGTCCATATGAATTTAGAAGTGTTTGCTTAAGTTATTTTCGCCAACGGTTCCACCTCGACGCATTTAGTGAAGTAATCAATGGCGACAATCACATAGCTCACACTTCCTATCCCTTTTGGCATATGACCTATTAAATCGACCCTCCATTTAACGAACGGTTGGGATTGGAGACTAGGTCAACTCTTAGGACGACTGTCTTTGAATGGAGGAGAAGCGCTGACACTTGTCGCACCTTTTCTCAAATTGTACATCATCCCTTTTCAAAATTGGCCATTAGTACTCTTGCCTCAGTACTTTATGGGCCAATGCTGGGCCTTCTCTGTGGTTACCACATATTTCTTCGTGGATTTCTCACAGGACGTAATCTGCCTCCTTCTCTCCAATACACCGTAAGAAGGGGATGAAAAATCCCTTTTGTATAGTACTTCGTCTTGGAGTACATAGTGGGCGGCTCTTCATCTGAGCTTGTGGGCCTCTTCTTTGCTTTCCGAAAAGATATGATCTTTGAGGTAAGCTATAATAGGTTGCACTCATTGTGGGGTTCCTTCAACCCACATCACCTCTTCTACTTTGGCTGTAAAGGGCCTAAGGAGGTATTCAACCGGTATAATTTTGATCAATTCTGAATCTTCGTTGTTGTCCAAATTGATAGGGCGTTCGCATGCGTATTCTCCGTTCTTGGGATTTAGGTTAACTCTAACTTTTCAAAGCATGGGATCAGGTCCACAACCTTCTTCAGGTACGCTGCCATGCCCTTATCTTTGGCTGTAAAACTGCAACTGATCGGCTTACAACCAACTGGGAGTCATTGAGAACTGCCAGTTCTTGACCTACATTTATCTGACCAAACCTCACTACATAATTAAGCTTATGACCCTCTTGGCTCTACAGCAGTACACCAGCCCCTGACCCCGTTTCTCGGACGGATCCATCAACGAACAATTCTAGATGGAGGTAGAATCCCCTGAGGTTTATATTCATTGTATTGTCCTTGTCCCCTTTGAACATGGGGTGGTTGATGGGACCTATTTCTAGGCATTGAAGGTCTGATTCGATAAAAAACGCTGTTGGACCTTTATGGTTCATGCTCTTGAGTGTATTCTGGTAGGAAGTTCCCTTCATGCGGCATGTTATCGCCGGGTGACTTGTAACGTAGTTAGTAGAGGTGTCCACTTCCACCTCGCTTTCCGCTGGGCTGATGTTCCTCCTATGCGCTTGGGGATATGTTGTGTCATTCTCTTGGAGAAATATTCCATGCTAAGGCGCCTGATATCTTGCATGTTTGTACATCTGCACGAGTCACTGCTGCATGTAAGCGTTTTATTAGGCCATGTTTCTCATATTAGCGGCCTACTTCTCTGTCTAAGCGTGCTGTGGTATAGCCTCCCTGTGTTGGTGATGGGGACAACGTATGTTCACATTCATGCGAAGGACTTCTTCTTTAGAGGCCTCTTGCTACCTATTTTTACTTTGTGACCCGTGGTGATTGGAACTCATCGCGAGTATTTGACTTTGGGCTAAAAGTAATTGTTTAAGATGCTCCTTCTTTGCGGTAATTCTTTCTTCAAGATGCTCCTTCTTTGCGGTAATTCTTTCTTCAAGAACCAAACCTTTTTTTAAGGATTTATTTCAGACGGCTTTTACCACAAGGATGTTTGTGGTTATGGTATCAAGAATTTTCACGGATGGCGCCAATCTGTTGATCTAAAAAAATGTATCGATGATGTGGCCAACAGATTCCAAGGCCTCTCATGTCCACGCAAATTGAATTCCTACACACTTGGATGAACCATCGACTGCACGTGACCATCTCTGGATGGGATGGGGTTGGCCACGCGCACTTCGACAATCAAGTCAGTTAGGGAAAAAGGTTTAAAGGTGGGAGAGCTTTGAACATGAACCTCTAATTAATAAAAAGGGGATCGGCTTGGGAATCAGTAATTAATAAGTGTGTAGCAAGAATACGACTTTAAGAGTCTAAACTTGCATTATCCGCTGAACGATACTAAGTGTAAGCTTTTATACTTGAATGAAATAAATGGGGCCCATCGGATGATATGGCACGTGGCCTCATCAAGTTGATTGATCGTTCTTATCTCATGCGTCTATCAGTCAAGGCATTAAATGTTAGAGGCACTTTCGTATCCATATGTCATAGCTTGACAGTTTGGACTTGACCGTATAGGTGTACAGAGGTGGTAATGATAGTGAATTGTCTTGTCAATCATTCACTATAAGATCTGTTTAAAGATCTTGCAACCGCCTCGTCAGAACCGGTTTCTCCATGGGGGTCTACCCAAAATGGGGTCGGTCTAGTCTCGTCATATGGGGAGAATGAGTTACCTCTACACAACATGGTCGTCCTCACCGCTGTGTAAGGCGGCCCCCCTCCACCCAATAATCTGCCACGTAATTTAAATAGTGCCACGTACGGCCTTCAATTTATTTTATGAGTAACAGATGTGATAATAGATTGTAGTTCTAGAAATTATTAGGGTCCGTTTGATTGCAAGGGTGGAAAATGGGTGGAAAGAAAATGAATTTCATGGAAAATAATTGTCTAAAAATTGTTTTGCAGGGAATTGTTAA
>CAIGRL010084611.1:0-12879 GCA_903798325.1 Fraxinus xanthoxyloides
CATACCATCATTTCATCAAGAACAGTCAGAGATCAATCGAATGCTCTAACACATTTCTATGCAAACAATTGAGAAAATCCGAAAGAAAGCTCACATTTCATTTCATCAAGACCCGCAGGTCAATTAACATTTCATGAAATAAATCACATAAAAAAAATTATAATATTGCAAGTACATATCCACTGCACATAGTATCCTACCTTATTAGATTATATGAATATTGAAAGACAAAAATCCAAAATTCACGTTCCAAATTTTCTGCCTGTGCTGCTGCTGTTGTTGTGCATATATTAGATGAAAATAAAGAGGCAAAGTGGCTTCTACTGAAATTCAAAGAATGAAACAAGGTTTCTCTCTCTCTCTCTCTCTCTCTCTCTCTCTCTCTCTCTCTCTCTCTCTTTAAAATAAATAAATAAATAATTGGGGTCGTTGGCAAACATATGTGCACGTCCTTAGTATTTATAGGTAAGGGTAAAGTAGTTGGTTAAGGTTAAGATTGAATCTTAGTCAATTAGTTATTATCCTAGATTACATAGATAATGACTATCTAATTAGTGCAGTTGTATTGGATAATTACAAGTGATGTCAAACACCTATAATCCCACAATAATTGCATGACTCGTCGAAACATGAATGGTTTAATTTTTCCCAAAAACTGATTTGATTTAATCCCAATTAGGTAGTCATTCGCACACACACATTAAGATAAGTTGGACTCCTAATTGCATTGGATATAAGGCTTGTCTTATTTTAATGCAAACAAGCAATTTAAATAACTAATTAATCACTCTTATTTGGTTTCTACAGAATTAGTCTTTTTTCTCAAACCGAGTGCAAAAGGTGGACGGCTTCCATAGGATTGATTCCACTAGGACTTAATTATTAAAACTCTTGCTAATTCTCTTAAAGCTCATTATTAAGTAATAAAAAAAATTACATATTAAATACGTTTCTTTGGATTGAAATAACTTGAACTTAACTTGTATGAACTTACATTTTCTCGAGCCAAAATTATGTTATTTAATGTGAGTTACAAAATGATCCCAATATTGGTATACTTATCATCACTCTATCAAAACTCAAATATTTGGCCAAAAATATAAAAATTTAAAACATACTTCACTTTAGTCCCTCAACTTTCAAAATAATAAAATATAATATATAGAACAAATAAATCTTTATTCTAAGATTTTTAGGCGTTACAACTTACTCAAAAGGAAGGAGAATTTAATATCTTAAAGAGTCCCCTTATGTAATTTGAGGATTTTGATAAATTTGGGGATTATTAGAATTAGACTAGAAATAAGACATCAAAAATATTATCTTTCATTAGAATAATGATTCCAAAAAAGGAGAAATGACTTAGTCTCCTCTAAAAGAGAGGGCTGAGATGAAGAGAAAAAATTTAGAAAAAATATTGTTTTGTTTTTCAGAATTTTCATGGATTGCTAACTTTCTATTCCAGCACAAGGATAATTGAAGTTTGATTCTTGAAGAATTGTGAGATATAATTGAATTTTCATTGTTCTTTTATTCTTTCTCTATTTACATACCTTTTGAGTTTCTTGAAATGATTGTTTTGATTGATTACACAAAGTACACGTTGTTTGATTGTCAAAACGATATATCGCCAATTCGAAATCTAAATCCATAATTGTTTAGATATTCTAATATTAGTGGTGAAAAAAAAATAGTTGATTACAAATAGGATTTTCAATTTATGTTATGGAGATATATAATCTAGCTTAAATAAATCACGCTTGTGTAAGAATTGGTAGCCTCTCTAGAGATTAATGTTATTGGTAAATTAAATCGATCTAGGGTTGTTTATTGACAAGAGAAATAGTCAAAGAGTGTCTCTTGATTATCGAGATAGTAAGGAAACATAGGTTATTAGATCGTATCGGTAACCATAGCCAATTTGGTTAAAGAATAAAGGATTTTATTTTTGCATCAATGATCGATTCTTCGAATCAATTCTAAGATTATACCTTGGGCTGAATATTTGACTAATCAATTGATCTTCTCTTTAATTTGCATTCTAGAAAAATTTATTAAATTTAATTTGTTTTAATTCACAACAATCAAAAACCCCCTGTCTTTTATTGTCATAATTTTTGAAGAATTAAATCTAACTAATCTCTGTAGATACGATCTTGCTCACCCTTGCTGCAGTTTATATTCCAAGAGAAAAAGCATTTGTTATTTGTTGGATTCGACACCCATCAGATTTTTGGCGCCGTTGTCGAGGATTGGTGTCAAATAGATTTAATTTTTCTTTCTTTAATTATTCTTTTATCCTTTTTATGCCTCGTTCTACTCGTACATGTGAATTGCAATACGACCCTGAAATTGAGAAGACAACTCGAAGATTGAGAAAGGAAGCTAAGTTATGCGGCAAACAAGAATATTCATATGATTTAACAATCTACTTGGCTCATTCATCTAGTGATTCTGAAGCAGAGCAAGCAATGACCTATGAAGAAAGAACTATGAGGGAATTGGCTGCACCAAATTTGAACCAACAACCACTTTGTATTCAATACCCTGCTTTGGAGGTGGACTTTAAACTAAAACTGGCTTGATCCACTTGCTTCCTTAATTCCATGGTCTTGAGAATGAAGACCCCCATAAGCACTAAAAAGAATTCTACATGATGTGTTCAAGCATGAAACCACAAGGAGTGACCGAGGAACAAATCAAATTGCGGGCTTTTCCATTCTCATTAGCCGAGAGAGCGAAGGATTGGCTATTCTATTTACCTCCATGCTCTATAACCACATGGACATGAATGGTCAGGTTGTTCCTTGATAAGTTTTTCCCAACTTCAGGAGGTGCAAACACCAGAAGGGAAATATGTGGAATCAAACAGAAAGATACAAAAACCCTTCGTGAATATTGGGAAAGATTCAAGCAACTGTGTGCAAGCTGTCCTCAACATGGAATTTCTGAACAACTATTCATTTAATACTTCTATGAGGGATTGCTACCCATAGAGAGGAAGATGATGGATGCCGCTAGCGGAGGTGCCATAGGGAACAAAACCCCCACTGCCGCTAGAGATTTGATTTCCATCATGGTTGCTAACTCACAACAATTTGCATCCAGACAAGACACCCCTTTGAGAAGGGTGAATGAGGTAAATGTATCCTCCCTTGAAAACCAAATAGCTAAGCTAACCTCTCTTGTTCAACAAATGGCTGTAGGGAATATGCAACAGGTCAAGGCGAATATTGTTATAACAAACTTAACTTACAGTTACTGTTAAGGAGAAACTCCCTAACTCTCTGTGGTGCGCGAGAATTATGGGTTTCCTTGGGTTATTTGTAGAGTTCACACAGGGAAAGTGAAGGAGGAGGAGAAAGCAGATATTTGTTATTAAGAGTCGGTTTAATTAAAATTGAGAAGTCAACAATTGTGGCTATCTCACTATAGAAAATCAGAACGAAAACAGTTGAGTGTGAAATGGAAGGTACGAAAATGAACAGTGTTGAGCTCATCTTCTCTTTTATAGTAGTAGTGAGATATCATTGAATTACATACATCACTACTCCTATAAAAGAGATGATGAGCCGCACTGTTCATTTTCGCACCTTCCATTTCACACTTAACTGGTTTCGTTCCGATTTTTCTACAGTGAGATTGACAACTCAATTTTAATTAAATCGACTCTTAATAACAAATATTTGTTTTCTCCTCCTCCTTCACTTTCCCTGTGTGAACTCTACAAATAACCCAAGGAAACCCAGAATTTTCATGCACCACAGAGAGTTAGAGAGTTTGTCCTTAACATCACTGTAAGTTCTTATATAAGTTAAGTTTTCTATAACAATATTCGCTTTCCGCTACTAAGTTTGCTATGCCAATATTCATTTTCTGCTACTTTTGCTTAAGTTTGCTGTGACAACATTTCATCCCTTAACTTCGATGTAATTTTTATTTGTTTTAGTCGTGTAATAGAAAACGAATGATTTTTATGCAGCTTTAATTTGATGGGATGTGATTTTATTTACAGAAAGATCCATTTAATCTTTCTTGTTAAGAAAATTGTCAATTACTTACATTTTTTTCATGTTTCATGTTAGTTATTTGTTTGAATTGGAAAATGGTTCAAATTCAATTTGGTATAATATATTATATAATATATCATAAGAAGAAGAAGAAGAAGAATAGGAAAAAAAATCCACATAGCACCAAGACATGGCTAGTGCAGATTCTCCGCAAAATTCGGAGACACCGTGTGTGCAGTGTCTCCGAATTATGCGGAGACACTGCTTCAGTGTCTCCGAATAATTCGGACACCGAGTTCCGAGGCCGATTTTACTGTTATTTTGGTGTTGGGATCCCATTAATTGCTCCTTTTTTTCCCGGAAGGGAAAGGAGGATCTTGGGTAAGCCTCCAACCTAATTCCTGTTTTCTATGTTGTCCCATAATTTGTGGCAATTATCTTGAGGTATGTTCATCTCATATATATATTCCTCATTTTTTGTGGTTTTCTTAAGACTTATTTAAGGTATGTTGTTCTTCTTTCTGTTTATAGTGCAAATCCAGCTGAGTTCATCTTCATTAACTCCGATCTAGATGCGAAGCTTAAGTTCTTGCTTGATTTTTGCTTTGTTGTGTTAAGTTTTTGCTCGGTATTTGCTTTGTTTTAGCTGCTTAGTATTTGCTTGGTTTTTAATGGTTACCCAAAGATTAAATAATGTAAGGTTGTTGTTGGTATATTCAGAGATCTTTTCATTTATCTGGGTTTTTACAGTTTTCTTGGTGTTTGTACTTCTATCCCTGGTAATGGGTACCGTTGATGGTGCTCATGTACATATCAAAATATTTGTTGTGTTAATTTTGATTGTGCCGAGTTCATGATTCATAAAAAACTTCCAAAGCATTTATTTAATTGTCAGCTCTCTTTAATTTTTTTCCTTGATGGATTAATGTGATGATTTTCTTAAGTTCAAGCCATATCTTATACGATGATAGTAATTTTTTTCATTTCATAAGACTTTTCATTAAGTACGCTAATTGTTAGGATGATAGTATTATTTTATTTCAATTAATTGATTGCAAATGATGTAAGGAAAAACAATGTTTCAATGTTAAAATTCTTTAGCTAGATATATGAACTAAGGATGCAGATTTAAGTAGTAGGATCAATACTGACGATTGTCTTCATGTATTTCTATATACTTTATTCATTTGTTAGATATTAGTTTGAGATGAAAATGAAGAGGTTTGCCTTTTCATTTTACTTTCATTCCAATGCAATAACTGTTCTACTTCGAAGTTCTATCTTTTGTTTCTAATATTGTTTTGATTGGTTCAGGGGAGAACCAACCAATAAGATGGCAACAAGATTGATGTCAGCTTCATATTGAGCACAAGTACAGGACTATTGCAATAGTAAAGGTCGAGCACGAAAATGGGACTATAGTAAGAAGTGAGCTATAGGCTGGAGTCACTATTGCCAACAGAAATGGTAGGAGAGATGGTTATGTTAAACGACACGAGTAAGATGTCTTGACGTCATATTTGGAGAGAAAATAAAATAAAATTTGGATAATATCTCACTACATTGATAAATGTAAATTCATATATAACGTTGATAAATTGTTCAACTTTATAGTGAACAAAATAAAGACTTACAGTAGAAAATGTGCATAAACGTGAAATGAAAGCAAAGGTAAAGTAATTAAGAAAGGTAGTCCGAAATACATATGTCTGCTTTCTCTTGTCTTTCACTATTTCTCAAGCTGTGTAAAAGTTTTATGAATCTTTTCATTATATCCTTCACAAGTTCACAAGTGCATGTAAAGGAAGATATACCTTGTGCCATCATCTTTACTTCTTATTCTTTGTAATGTAATTTACTTTATGTTCAAACATATTTGTGGTTATCCGACGTCAAGGATTTTGATTAATGTATAAATATATGATTTATTTTTTCTCTTCTATGACCATTGATTATTCTATTATTATTATTATTTGCTTTAAGGGTTTAAGACTTATTAGAAAAATCTTGAATGTGTTTTTACTAAGTAATAATGTCCCAATTGCTTGAATTTGTTTCCATAAAATTTTGGGAAAAGTTAATTCTGATATATTTCTGGGTAGAAAGAAATAATTGAATTTGCATATATTGACCAATATATTTCTATTTGAGCTATATAGTCTTTGAAATTCAAAGATTTTAATTGTATTTAATGATTATTCATAGCAATGATATTGCTTAGTTGCATTTGTAATCATTTTTGAATTTGAGATCTTCTCTACCATAGTCTGGTATATGTTAGTTTTTGGGTTGTGGGAATGAGTGGTGCAGCAGATATCTTGTACTTCTATATTATTTAGTGATCTCTTTTGGAGGAGAAGAAAATGTCTATATATATCGTGTTTCCAAAGTTTATTATGGTGGTTTGAATGAACCCATAGAGACAGAGCCTGAGGCTTTTATCTTTAAGAAGCTTTATATTTACAGATCCTCTTTTATCGCTTGGATAATATTTATGCCTGCGGGTCATCCTCCAGTTTTGAGAAAGATATATGGATGAAACTTGAAAAGACTTGTTTTTTTATCAAAAGAAAAGTCCGTTTGACTAGAGACATATATTGATAAATATTAAAATTTGTTGTGAGATATGTTTGTGCCATTATCCTCCACCCCATCTGTTCCTTCTTACAAAAACAAATGAATAAGGTTTTTCGTCCACCTTACTCCATCATCAAGATACTATTACTGACTATTATTTGTTTCTCACTTCTACAACTTGAGGTGCCTAAAGAATTAATTTGCTCAGAACACCTCCAGAAATTAAAATTGCAGCGAAGCCCACCCTTTGTTCTCGTAGATCAAGAAACAAGCCCGACAAAAATATATGAGGAAAAATATACGAGGATACATGAATCACTCAACGACGTCTTTCTAATGGAATTCCAGTAAATTACAGAGTTATTCATTTGTATATTTGTAATTAGTTAAACATTTAACATACACCTAAATTTTTTCTATAATTTTTGTGCCTTTTGTCAAAAATTGAACATCATTTTTGTCTTTGTGATGTTTTAAATTAAATGTCCACTTTCTAGCTCTTGTTTCGAAAGTATCCTATTTGACTTATGTGCTTTCCACATATTAAAAGTTTGAAACAAAGAGTATGATTGGCAATTTGAGATCATATGCACACTCATAGTTAAAGTGACAAATCATTCAGCTTTTCAACTCATACTGTTTATATCGATCCAAATCACGAAACTTACTTTCGGAGGTTACAAGTAGTACAAAATTAATTCATATTTTGTTACAAAACAGCGTTTAGTTGCAAAAACTTTTACAACTATATACCACAAGCTTAAGCCAATCAACTACAAGAATCAGATGTATTGTAATACTACGACTAAGTAGCTTATAAATCTGATTGTAATGTTCTTCGCCACAATCCTCAATTCCAATATCTTTAGCATTTCGAATCCCGCCACTCTCTCAACATTAACATTTAGATTCCACAGATTGCCACACCCAACATTTGGATGACTATTTAATCTATGGGGTCGAACTTCGTCCCAAGTCCCCTTATTTTATCGGATAATAAATCTTTGCTCACAATCACTGCCGATTCTATCTCTTGATCGGCTACAAAGTGTCAAAATCAAGTCCACTCCCAAGCGTCCAACGTTACTACTTCAGAAACACACTAACAAAAATTAAACTAACAAAATAAATACAAATTTTTCTACTTTATTCACAACACACTAATATCACCTTAAAAATAACACAATCCGTGTATCGCACGGTTAAAAACTAGTTTCTATCAATATTAAGTACTAACTAAATCAACAAAAAAACTGGCAGATACAATAAAATAGAACACAACATTCAGTCAGCAAATGAACAACTGGCAACAAACTTTATTCCTAGTTCTTGAAATGCACGTAATGTGCCATTTTCATCCACACTACTTAATGTAACTGATGTGTTCATCATATCATTATGGATATTTTTTGTCCAAATCCTCAATTTATCAACCTGGTCCTTGTTTATAGAAAATTAAGAGACAAAATAAAGTAAAATAATTAAAAGATTTACGTTAACATTTCCTCAAATAATTAAAAGATATATGGGTAAGAGTATAAAGAATCCTCAAATCTCACCAATCACATCACTGGCTTGTATTTTATCGTGTTAATTTGGACCATATGTCTGCAATTCTTAGTCAATGGCAGTAACGCCTATCACTATTCAATGGCCTAAATCAAACGTTAGGTAATGACTTCAAGCTAAAAGATTCTTTCTTAAATTATTGATTTCTTTGACTGTAACAAAAAATGAATTTCTAACAATTTATATTTATAATAAAATGAGTGGCTTGAATTCAACGGCTCAAATTGTACGCTGTTAATAATAAAATTGTGTGGTTTGACTTCAACTTCATTAGATAATTAAAATTAAAATTTTAATTTAAATCAAAGTTAATAATTAATTTTAACTACATATTTTATGAGATCCACAACTTTTCAAATATACATTGAACATTATCTTTTATCAAAGTTTACTAAAAAAATTTAATTTTAATTCCTATCAAACTAAGGGTTAAATGCTTCTAGTTTTTGTTTATATTTTCTTCATGTTTTTCCACCATCATATTTTTTAAAATTAAAATTTACAAAGTCTAACTGCCAACGTGGATTCTATAATAGAAAAATCTTCATTCAACACCTATCATCTTCAAATTTTGACTACATCCACAAACGATTTTTATAACAATTTATATTACGACTTTGAGAACAAAAATTTGACTCATAAAATAAATCACACTTCCCAACCCAATAATCCACATGCATGTGTCATATGTGCTTGACTAGGTATTAATTATTTGACTATTCCTTTTTAAATGATTTTTGATAAGAACCAATGTTAAAGCGCCATGTGAAATTTTGTAAAAAGTTTACGGTACACTCTTAATTATTATGATACATTTACTCTAACCTAATATGTATTTTTTAATAAATATTACTATTAGGTTTTTGACTATTTCTGCAGTTTGTTTCATGACAGCTATATATGTGGTTCTAATCCCCCACTATTACAAGAGAAGCAAATTAAAAAAGAAAATCTTCATATGGATATCTTACAATTTTTGGTTGTTTTGCTTTTCGTGGGTTTGACATGTTTTCATGTCTTAAGGTCGAATTCGAGGAAAGGGAGATCAGGCAAGCTCCCACCAGGCCCTTATCGTTTTCCAATCATTGGTAACATTCCTCAACTTAGCATAAAACCGCACCAATCACTTGCCGAACTGGCCAAAATTTATGGCCCTATAATGTATCTAAAGCTAGGAAGCGTAGATACAATAGTGGTTTCATCACCAAAAATCGCCAAAGAAGTACTAGAACATCAAGCTTTATTAGGCCGGAGAATCCCTGCTGCAGCTGAAGTACATGAGCATAACACGCACTCTATGGCCTGGTTGCCGATGGCTAACCAGTGGCGAATTCTTCGTAAAATATCCAAGGAACAAGTCTTTTCAGTGCCTAGACTAGAAGCAAGCCAGGGCCTTCGGCAAGAAAAGTTGCAGAAACTATGTGACTACATCCATGAAAGTAGTGTTAACCATCAACTAGTAGATGTTGGTGAAGCTGCTTTTATAACCGCGCTTAATCTAATGTCAGCCACTCTTTTCTCAGTTGATTGTGCTCAGTTTGATTCCGATTCTACTCAAGAATTAAAGGAAACTATACGAGCTATGACCAAAGTTGTGGCTTTTTTAATCTTGTTGACTTTTTCCCCATTTTTAAGTCCGTTGATCCACAACGCGTAATGCATAAATCCAAGACTTATTTTGGACAAATATATTCGATACTTGAAGGTAAGATAAATGAATGATTAAAGTTAAGAGCTGCATCATCGGATTATGTCGAGAAAAATGATTTCGTGGAAGCCCTCCTTGATTACAGTCGAAGCAACCCATCTGAATTTCCAAAAGACCGTATAAAGCATTTACTTCTGGTGAGTAAAAACATATCTCGACTCTAAATACATGATTATATTGTCAAAAATGCAAAAATGCTACTTGTAAAGATAGGTGCTGAGATGGCAACGCTTCATTGGCTAGTTTAACTTTCTTTTTTGTCCAAAATCCAATGAGCTTTTCCACTTGGCACTCTGTAAAACAGTCTATACTCACCACTGATTTCTGTTTGTATGTTAGGATTTATTTGTTGGAGGGACAGACACTACTGCTGCTACTGTGGAATGGGTAATGACAGATTTAATTCGCTGTCCCAAGGTCATGTTGAAGGCTAGAAATGAGCTCTGGGATGTCGTTGGACGAAATAACAGAATTAAAGAATCGGATATCTCAAGGCTTCCATATCTGCAATCAGTGATCAAAGAAACATTTCGATTTCATCCTACTGGACCACTTTTGATACCTCACAAAGCAGAAGTTGATACAGAAATTAATGGCTATATAATCCCCAAGGACTCACAAATATTTGTTAATATATGGGCTATTGGTAGAGATTCAAGCATTTGGCCGAATCCAGAGTCATTTGATCCTGAACGGTTTTTAAGACTTGAAATAGATATTAGAGGCCAAGATTTCGATCTCATTCCCTTTGGTTCAGGGAAGAGGATTTGTCCAGGATTTCCATTGGTGGCAATTATGATTCATTACTTCGACTGGAAACCCGAAAAGGGAATGAAACCAGAAGAAATGGACAAAAGTGAAAAGTTTGGGGTTGCTCTCCAGAAGGCTGTGCCTCTCAAGGCTTTTCCAGTCAAAGTTTGAAGTCTAAAGGTCCAATCTACAAGTTATCTACAATCTCAAAAGCTNTTGATCCTGAACGGTTTTTAAGACTTGAAATAGATATTAGAGGCCAAGATTTCGATCTCATTCCCTTTGGTTCAGGGAAGAGGATTTGTCCAGGATTTCCATTGGTGGCAATTATGATTCATTACTTCGACTGGAAACCCGAAAAGGGAATGAAACCAGAAGAAATGGACAAAAGTGAAAAGTTTGGGGTTGCTCTCCAGAAGGCTGTGCCTCTCAAGGCTTTTCCAGTCAAAGTTTGAAGTCTAAAGGTCCAATCTACAAGTTATCTACAATCTCAAAAGCTAATGTAATATGAAAAAACAGCGTGTTAAATAATGGAGTTGACTTGTTGGATTATATTTGCTAGAAGTGAAACCAAATTACATCTATTTGGTATATTGTACTCGAAATGCATGCATGGTATAAAACAAAAAAGATTTCAGTTTTTTCTTTTATATTTATGTTAATTGTTGTTTCAACTACTAAATTCCAATTTGTGTGTATATATATATAGATTGACCATTAGTTAATTTAAATTAATATTATCATTCTCTTCCTTAATGTGTTGTTCCTCACCTTTAGGAGTTGCTCTAAATCCTTAAAATTTTGTTGGTACCGGTACCATCATGAGAATATTAGCAACTTTAGGAGGTTTTCATACCTGATCAAAGTGATTTAGCAAGTACCCAGATACATAAGCAATAATAGTGAATTATGAGTCTCACGTGGATTAACTATTTACTATCAATTTTAAACTAATCTAACTTCAGTCTAAGTTATTTTGGCAACCATTTAACAAATCAAGAGTTCATATTCAGTCTAAACTGTAATTTATTAATCCAATCTATCAAAGCTTAATGAGTTTGTGAATAACTCCTGGAATTAATTGGTTATGATGTTTCCTATTTTACTTATGTTATTTAACATACATCTAATTCAAATTCATTTAGCCAATTTTTCATATGTTTTAACAACTAAATTAACAAGTTTTAACTAGTAGTATCTCTCGAGTAAAACTAACTCTATTCACAAGCTCAAATTTACTACATTCCTAAGTTATAAAAGCATTCAATCATGATTTCATAAGTTATAAAGTATCTCTCGATCTCTTATCAAAACTTATGTTACTTATTACACGAACTAGGCAAATATATCACACCTCAATATTATTATTGTCCTTAGACCATAAAATTGATAGTCAAGCAATTGAATGTCAATTAAACATATAATTAGAAATTAACACATAATCAGAGCCGCATCGAATCTATTGAATTAAATGATACCAAAACAAAGCTATGTCGATCATGCTAACAACAATGTATTTAGTCAATCGTAATTTTGGAATTAAATTAAAAAAGGATGAAAACTATCATTCAATACAATGAATAAGGAAAAAAAAATCCTAAGAATTATTATTTTTTGGCACCCAATTACAAAATGTGGATCAGCAATTTCTTCTTGAAATCATGTAAATCTATTGATAAAGAAATGTTTTTAACCTTCAAATCCCAAATTGAATCACAAATCTTGAGAATTTATGTATATTGTTTTGAGATTTTACCTCAAGAATTGTATATCTCATCTCACCCTTTAGTTCAATCTGAAGAATGGTATTTATAGACCTTTAGTTGGGTCTAAAATTGAGCCCAAGGTCGACAGGAGTATGAGTTTCAATCAAAATAGGGAATCTGAAAACTTTTCCTCAAAGACAATTGTTTAACGCACGGTGAAAAATGTTGCGACCGCATAATATGTAATGTTTGGCTTTTGCTGGGTTTTTTTATGACCGTCCAATGCAACCTTAAAAGGTTGTTGTTCACGAAAATATGTCCACTTTGTAAATCACCGCAAGTATATAATTCCTTAACAAGTAAAAAAGTGAAAATTGTAAAAATTTCGAGTATCATCCTACGATGATTGATTGAATTTGATTTCTATTATCTAACCAAATTTTATAACTAAACTATGACTAAAATGCAATTTAAACTAAGGTTACTAAATAAATGCAAAATGATCTTGAAAACAAAAGTTTGAAGAAATTACTGTATGAAAAGTGCATTAGGATCCCGA
>CAIGRL010084630.1:0-19871 GCA_903798325.1 Fraxinus xanthoxyloides
AAAACAGTAAAGAGAACAGAGCCTAAAGAGAAAGAAAAAAGGAAGAAAAATTAGGTGCCAACTTCTTCAATTTTGAGTTCCATTCTTCAATTCCTTCATTTGAGGTATATGCATAATTTATGGTAAATTTTTAGGGTTTTAAATTGTTGGTTTAATTCTCAAGGAAAGAGTACAATTTCAATCCAATTTTCTTGATTTGAGAATGCTTGCTTCTTATCCAAAAAAAGGCACGATTGTCCGACTTATTGAAAAATCATTCGTTGCTTGTATTGCCTTCGGTAAGGCCGACTGCAACAATTTGTCTTTCTCCCTCTACAGGAAAACAAAGAAGAAAACGGTATACAGGAAAACAAAAGAAATTTGAAACCCTAGATTTTGGAAAATGACAATGATAGGGTGATAGGGTCTTCCATTCCTTAGTCGAGTTCTCGCCTTCGACACTATCTCTATCGTCGCCGCGCAAAGATCCGTTGTACAAAAATCCTCTTCCGGCCTCTCACCAACACCGAATTATGGTCGATTGGAGTGGGCATGGTGGATTGGGATGGGTGTGGTAGATTGGGATATTTGTGTAGAGAAAGATTACGGTTGAGTTGGGTTTCCTAAATATCATACATAATAATACCTTATAAATATATGTAGGGTGTGTTTGAACCACATTATTTTAGAAGAATGCATTTATGAATAGTAAATCGATGGAGAACGTGTAGTTGAAAATGAAGAAAAAGGTATTGATGTGATGGAAAATATAATTTTATTAAAGAATATGTGGTTGAAATGAGTAGAAGAGTGAAAATGAAAATTTTAATTTGACTCAAACAGGGGCGTAATATATTAATGTAATTTATCACCTGATTTTTGAAAAGTTTTTGTAAGTTTGTTAAATATGAAATTATGTGCTTGTAGTATTGTAATTATGTATTTTTCCCAGTGTTAAAATTAGTTCTTTTGAACAGGGACTACAAAATTTTTAAAATACTATTTCAAAATAAGAAATTTATGAAAGAATTTCAATAATCAGGTGGTTATAATAGTCACAAATCACACAATGTCACAGTTACATATACAACTTATGGATCATAAATACATATTTAATGACAAATTACACATTTTTATAGAGCATAAATTATTTATTATTTATAAATTACTCAACTAACTAAGTGCAATTACTTTTCATCTTGTCCTCCCTTGTCCCACCCCACTTCACCACCGTTGGTGATAAATAAATTCTGTATACTTATTTAAGCGATAAATTATGATAATTTGTGTTACTTTTAATAAATTAATACATAATCTTGTATATGTATTGTACATTAGGTAAAATTCAGGTATTGAAGCAAAATTGGAAGAAATGAATGAAAAAATAGCTAAAATGGAAGAAATTCGAAGTTCGAAAACTAAAGTACAAATATCTAATAGTTGATTCGGACCACTAAATTATTTTTCCACAATATTCCCGTTTTATCCAAATTTTGGGGCTTCTTCTCCATCTTAGACTCTACATCATCCACAACTTCGAGATCTAGCTTCTATAAATACCTCACAGTGTATAGGCACTTAAAAAGGAAAAAAAGGCAAGACTCAAAGAGAAATTATAACAATTAGATCATTGTTATAAACAAGAGAAAATTGTTTAGATTAGATTGACATGATCAAAAACCTGGTAAGATAATTGTTTGTTTCTTGATATAATAAATTCTTCTCTTTCGCAATTTTTCTTGACTGTT
The DNA here is from genome assembly GCA_903798325.1 of Fraxinus xanthoxyloides. Classification (NCBI taxonomy): domain Eukaryota; kingdom Viridiplantae; phylum Streptophyta; class Magnoliopsida; order Lamiales; family Oleaceae; genus Fraxinus; species Fraxinus xanthoxyloides. The sequence goes on from CAIGRL010084630.1 coordinate 1,728, forward strand.
GTGTGATCCATTAAATTTCATATTATCCATGTTTTCGCCTTTCTCAACAAGTGATATCGGGTTGATTCATAACAAGTAGTATTAGAGCCAATGTTTTTCTTGATTGTTTATTGGGAGGTCCGAATTAATTACTAAAGCCAGGTTGGAATATGGTCGATTGTTCAGGGATGATAACTTTGAAATTTGAAATTTCGCTTTTGGATCGCAACAATAGATTTTCGTTGCGACAAATTAAGATGCGAGGAATTCTTGTTAAATTAGATCTCGATGATACTTTTTTGGGGATTGATATAATGCCTACAACAATGACCACTGAAGAGAAACAACAGATTAAAAAGCCCTATCTCAGATACATCTTCATCTTTCTAGTGAATTCTTTAGGACGTGGTAAAGGAAAAAAGTGTTGCTGCATTGCGGTTGAAGTTGGAGCAGCTTTGTATGACAAATAGCTTGACAAGTAAGTTACACTTGAAGTAGCATTCGTATTCTCATTACTTGACAGAAGATTGATATTTGGAAGGTTCTATTGGTGTTCAAGGAAATCGTCGTTGATTTGGAAACGATTGAAGTTAAGTATGATGAAGAGGATTAAGAGTTGATATTGTTATACTCGTTGCCGCCTTCATATATGACTTTTAGAGATACCATTCTCTATAGTTGGGATACTTTTACCATTGACAAGGTATATGTTGCGCTTTATTCTAAGGAGAAGACGAAGCAGCTGGTCGTTGATTTTGAGGCTCATGGAGAGGGTCTTGTTGTTCATGAGAGAAAGACAGGTAGTAATGGAAGAGCGGAATCAAGGATAGCAACATCGATAGCGGTATAATCGGTTGGTATTGCAACAATAAGGGGCACATGAAGATGGATTGCTATGAGTGGCGGAAGAAGTTTGCTACTACAGATCAAGATGAACAATTAGAGAATTATGGTAATGTTAATCTTGCAGAAGAGAACGGTGATTGAGATTCGTTGGCGATTACTGAAAGTGACTCCAAACCTGACGGTGATTGAATTTTTTATTCAACTTGCAACTTTCATATGTGTTGAAATCGGGATTGATTTTCTTCATATGAAACAGTTACAAGGGGTTCCGTGGTGACGGAAAGTAATGAGCCTTGTGGAATAGTTGAGATTAGTAACGTCAAAATCAAGATGCTGAATGAGACAATTAAAACACTTGGGCCATGTTCGACACGTTCCAAGTATAAACAGAAATCTGATATTTTTGAGTACTTTAAATTCGAAATGGTACAGGTATACCCGTGGAGGCTGAGTTATGAAAGTTAGTAAGAGTGCCTGGGTCGTGTTAAAGGGCGAAAAAAGTCATAGTTATATGCGTTGGAAGGTTCGGTGATCGTGGAGGAAGCAGTTGCAGCTTATGGTTTAGTAAGCGATAACTCAGGTAGAGTTGGTTGTGATTGGGTTTTTTGTGGTGATTTGGACAATAATATTGGAAAATCTTCTAGTAGCTCAGGTGAAGCTGGTTGTGATCTTATTGATCATGTTGCTCATGATGATTTGAGCAAGTTCAACACAGGTGGAGTTGGGGTTGCTTGTGGTGGATCAAGCGGTTTATTGACTTAATTAGAGCTGGAAGTGAACGGGTTGATTCAAGCAATGATGGTGCGTAAAGTAGTTCTGACGGTATGTAGGGCTTATATGTAGTTCACAATTGCCGAGCGTGCCCGAAAAGGTCATGTCATGCCCGACAGGGGCATGAGATCTCCGGTTGGGACATGGGGAAGAGTTGGAGAAATGATGTTTACTTGAAAATGTGTGTTTAATTCCTTGTGATGGAATTTGACTCAAAGTGAAGATTTGCTATGGTGCAATTCAAATTCTATGTGATTTAGATTTAGTTGATTGAAATAAGTCTAAAAAAGTTTGGGTTTCAGAGAGTTCTAAGTTATAAAGATCAAATTTCATCAAGGATTGAGAGTTTGGCTTGAAAAAAAACTTGAAGATGAAGTAAAATACTTTGGAACGAAAAAAATCAGCAAGCCCGGCACTAGCGCCCAGTAGCGTATTCTTTCACAATTTTCCCGTTTTATCTGAATTTTGGGAATTATTCTCCATCTTGGAATCTACCTCATCCACAACTTTGAGATTTGATTTCTATAAACACTTCACAAGGCGTAGACAGTTAAAAAGAAAAAAGGTAAGATTCAATAGAAATTATAACAATTAGATCATTGTTAGAAATAAGAGATAATTGTTTAGATTAGATTGATATGATCAAGATCTTGTAAGACAATTGCTTGTTTATTGGTATAATAAATTCTTCTCTTTCACAAATTTTCTTGATTGTTGTATGATCCATTAAATTTCATATTATCCATATTTTCGCCTTTAATTATTTGGTCGGTTTTCTCAACAAGTGATATCAAAATGTTCTTGATATTGAGTTGGTTCATAACATGTTGAATTCTTGAGCAAGAATGGCGTCAAACGATGGAAAGACTCGAAAGAGAAAAGATAATGGAGGAACATGCTTGGTGGGAAAGGGAAGAACAAATGAGGATGAAAGAAGTGAGACCAGCAGAGAAGGGAGGTCTTGTTGACAACACTTAACTCTTCCACGAAGACGATCCTTGGGATATAGCTATGTTAACGAGTCGAGTCGAGCCTGAGCCACAAAAAAAAAGCTCAAGCTGAGCCTGAGTTTTTGGGCATAGCTTTTTTTGGTCCGAGTCGAGACGAGCTGGGCCCGACCAAAAAAAAAATGAGGCCGAGCCGGCTTGTTTTTTTTTTTCTACAGCAGGCAGAAATTCACTTTTCACTTTTTTTTTCAAGAATAACATGGTACGGGCTTTTTCCGAGCCGTCCGAATTCACGAGTTTTTTTGCCCCGGCTTGGGATATGTTGAGACAAAGGTTGTATGATTTTACTTTTCATATACATTGGTGGTATAAATGGATGTGATGGGACACATTTGCATAGGTGGATAAGAGGAGAAGATATCACAAGTGAAATGGATGGGAACTGTTGCACTAACTTTGAACAGTGTTAGTTAACGTCATAATACATTTTAATTTCAAAGAGTATTTCAGTCTTGAAGATTGTTTAATTTGACCAAATAGCTTGAGACCCTTTGGATTTTGATTCCTCTTTGCATTTTTTCTTCGTGCTTCGATCTTTTGTTTTCCCCGTGCTATGTTTGTAATGTGAATGGGGGACTTGTTCAACTAACCTTATATAAGGACCATTTGTGCACATAAAGTATAGTTTGAGGACCTCCATGCCAAAAACTGCCTTATGTTAGGGTCCATATTGCGTCAAATTCCCATATGAAAAGCCAATTTTCTTCACATGTTGAAGAAGTGTTTGCAATCCATTTAAATATAATAAACAGACAAAAATGAATGATGAAAAAGTGGGTAATATTGGTGGGTAGTGTTCTAAAAAGCATTTAGGCATGAAGTTTGATCTTATTGTCGAGTCATGTTTTATGCATTTTATAACATTACTTGTAGATATATCAAAATATGAGTAAAATAGATCAAGTATTTATGCTAGTTATAAATATGAATGAGTAATCCTAGCAATATGCATGTCTACATGGTTTATTTGGTATCTAGGGATGACAAAATGACTCGTCAGCTTGAGCTCGGTGGAGCCTCGAGTTGAACCCGTGTCACGAGCCGTTTTTTGCATGTTAATAAAAAAAATCGAAAACAGCAAGAAGAGAGGGAAAATGAGGAGGGTTTTAACTTTTATTTAATTTATAATACGTATAAATTGTACAAATTTTAAATTTTTAAAGAAAAAAATCCAAATGCTTCAGCTGGGCCCGCTAAGGCTTAAGCCGAAAGCTCGGGTCAAGCTGAAATTTTTTGTCCGAGCTTTTGCTCAGCTTGACTTAGTTCGAACCAAAAAAAGCTTGAACATTTTTTGCTCGAGTCGAGTATGAGTTTTGAGTTTCAGCTCGTGGCTCGACTCGTTGATATAACTAATCTTATCACGACTTTCTCATCGCAACATTTCACAAGAATTTATAGCACTTTTTTGATTTTGATTTTTTCAAAATTATTTATTCTTAAACTTATTTTTAATTACACATTTTTTTAAAAAAATAATTTGATTGTCAACACATAATATTTTTAAAATTTTAATTATAGCTCCTGTTCGATGAGATTAAAACCAGATTTTCAATAGATTTTAAAAATAATTAATAAATTGTGTGGTTAAAAAATTGTGGGTCCCGTGAAATATATGATTGAAATTTATTATTGACTTTAAAAGTTTGATTTTAATTATTTGTGGACAAAGACATATTTCCTAAAACAAAATTTCCTTAACAATATAAAAGAGTGAGTTTTCATTCTGCACACGCGTCGCAATTACATATCGTCAATCATTACCTCGTCGTTTCAAAAATTTTCATTTATTTTCATTTGCCCGTTTGCATTTCATTCCCCAAACTCTTAATTTTCATTCTCAAAATCCGGCAATGAAAACATCAAATCGAAGTAGCCGTCAAACCGAAGAAGCCCTGAAATTTTTAAGCTTTCCTTTCGCTTCTCAACCGTCGAGAAATCGCATGAAAGATAGCAGGACTAGAAGTAAAACAACAATAAGGCATCAGAGATTTCAGCCACTAAGATCATATTCGAAATTTCAGACTTTTGAGCTTTTATTATAATTTTACAGATTTAATATTGTGATTTGTGAATTGTTATGAATGAATAATAAAATTAAAGATGAATTTTCAATGAGTTGTTGAAAATTCTATGAATTGAATGAAAATTGATTATAGAAACCGTTGGTGGGTTTGGGTTTGTTTGACTCAAAATGAAGAAAAGAATCGCTGCACGGAGACACTGCCCGTGTCTCTGTACCACACGAAGACACCGCGTGCACACATTTTTTTTAATGTTGCCGTACATAATACTTGAAATTGTCATGTGGAGAGTAATGAAATAAGATGAATAAATTCGAGAGGGTTCCTCTTTCTTTTTTTAATTAGAAGATTATGTTATAATTGATAACTATATGATGTATGTAAAATTCTTTTTATTTATTGAGCAAAATGTGGGGATTTTTGGAATTATTTCATAGTAATTTTGTCAAATAATGAATTTCATTTATTATTATTTTCCACGAGGGGGCGTTGCCCGCTCGATCACAGTTGGGGGTGTTGCCCCGAGCCTATAAGATAAATGTTGGCTACAATGAGTTGCGGTTCAATTTGGAATGTCGATTATCATGCAGTTAATATATTAATATATAAGATGCGCATTGATTGACTTTGAAATTGAGCAAGCAATCGAGTTTTATTGGTTTCAATTTTTTTGATCTTCACATGGGGGTTATGCTACCTACCAAGTTTTAGTGCTTTGAACTTTCAGCAATCGAGGTAACTTTNGGATTTTTGGAATTATTTCATAGTAATTTTGTCAAATAATGAATTTCATTTATTATTATTTTCCACGAGGGGGCGTTGCCCGCTCGATCACAGTTGGGGGTGTTGCCCCGAGCCTATAAGATAAATGTTGGCTACAATGAGTTGCGGTTCAATTTGGAATGTCGATTATCATGCAGTTAATATATTAATATATAAGATGCGCATTGATTGACTTTGAAATTGAGCAAGCAATCGAGTTTTATTGGTTTCAATTTTTTTGATCTTCACATGGGGGTTATGCTACCTACCAAGTTTTAGTGCTTTGAACTTTCAGCAATCGAGGTAACTTTTAAATTTTCTATTGAAGAAGTTTTGTTAAATAAGATTTAATTAGTGATATTTTCAAAAATAACCAAAAATCAATCAACGTTATTACGTAACCAACTATACGGTACGTGCCTTGCACGTGGGTCTTACTAGTTTCACAAAATCGCCTAACAAAAAATCAAAATCAAATCGTGCATGATAATTTGAAATTATTAACAGACAATTTTTTGCCGTTGAAATTCGCAAGACGACTTTGCCCTCAGCCCAATCCCCACCAGCCGTCCAGCGGTTTATCAACACGCACAGCACAACTTGGTCATTTCACCCTTATCCCTCTTCCTGTGTGCCATCCCATTCTCACACGAGTGATACAACACAGGTGTCGGTCGCACGTGCCACTCTCACCCCAACTCCATTATCGCTGGCTTCGATGAAACCCCTTGTCTCTAAATTCTTCACTCAAATCCAACACTCCACCTGCTTCGCATACATATACAGTATATCTATAGAGAGAGAAAGAGTGTGATCTTCAATTTTATTTCCATATCACAAGTCTAAAGTTCAACATCGATTACTTTCTTTCCCTATCACTCTTTCTAGCCGAGCAGCTGCAATTTCACGGATCAAATCTACCATCGCTACTATCACCGCCAGGTACTTTTTACTTTGTTAATTTTTACTAAAAAATTGCTTTACATTATTAATTTTGATTCTGTCCTTAATAGTATGAATATAAGCAAGCTTACTGGAAAATAAACCAGATTTTTTCCTGTTCGAATTGAGCTGTTTCTTGGGGAAATTATGAAGTTAAAGATGTTTTCAGCTGTTTGTACTGTGTGATTTGCATATTGTACTTATGATTTTGCTGTTTCTGGTAATGAGCGGAAATGTTGACTAATTTTGATCCACCTTTCTGAACGAATTACAAAGTAAAACTGAATTTTGGATTAATCCTTCAGTTTTTCTACGACTTACCAGATATGCATTTTGTCTATTATTTGACGTTACTATATTTATCTGTCTCTTACTTAGGTGATGATTTCTTGCTACCTATAATTTATTGTTATCATGTGCAATTACTGTAGTAGCAATGTAGTCATATGGCTTGTCTCAACTGGTAATCCATTATCAAAATGTCGAGAATTAATAAATTTGGATGCTAAAGGTCTATTAGTAATGGTGTGGTTCTGTGAGTTCTAATTCTTGCAACTGCCATTAACATTTTTGAGACACTCAAAAATAGCGAGAGTTATTAAAAATGGCGGATAAGTGAGATAGGAGATACAAGGCTGTCTAATCAGGAACATAGAAATTGAAAGAATCAATCAATCAAATGGTTGGAGTTTCAATCTTCAAAAGCCTGTAATTGTCGCAACTTTTTGTTTCATCCATAGTTTCCAAAAGTATTTTGCTCTTATTTTTGAATATTGTGCATCATTGGGAGGCTACTGGTCCGAAAATTGTCTACCTCGTTACCTGATGTCACTGCGATAGTAAAGAGAAGAAAAGGAGGAAATGGCTGCCAATTCACGTTTTTATATTTTGCTGTCACGTGGAACCTTACGTCACATTTTTTTGCTCTCCAGTTGTGGCATCTATTATTTTCATTTCTTTTGTTATATTCCAATTTTAATTTTTAAGGGATGCTAGTCCTGATAGTTGTGAATAATACTTCACAGATTCTCTCTCTCTCTTTGCATGTAGAAGGTTGTTATTGGATATTACGTTAAATACATGAAGCAGAGTAGTTCTTTTGCCTTCTAGGAAGTAGATAACAAATTGGAATGCCTATAAGCATCAATTCAAGGATTGTATTTTTTTTAGTCTAAGTTAACGAGAATAATCGTAATTGAAGTGTCACCGAAGTGCACCTGTCTTGGTTTTGCTGTATGGAGAGAGAATTTGGGAAAGAAAGTTAAATGAAGTGATAAATCAAGTATAAAATTATCTTAAATTCACAAATGGGACATGCTTCTTATGGCTTTTGTAGAGTTCCCATGTTGGTAGACAAAGTTAAATGAATCAACAATGGCTAACTTAATGAACTATCAGAGTGCTTCTCCATGAATGAACTATTTGTTGTGACAACAAAAAAAGCGTAAAAAATGGTTTTGTTGATGCAAGATGTTGATTTTGGGGCAATTTTCATGGGAAGGATAATTAACAGAGAAACAAATACAAACATAATTATGGAAACGAGTGAGTGCATGAGCTAAAAATAAAATGATGGAAGTCATATTGACTGATTAGGTATGTAAGCAGGGAAACCGACTTGAGTCGTGCATGACATGACATGGATACGTTAAAATTAGGACAAAGAATGCATATGACACATTCAGAATTAACTTATTCAGTGTCTAAGTGTTGTGTCCACGTGTGGGTGTTTGGGTGTTGTGGGGGGGGGAGGGGGGGCGTAAACTTTTAATAATATGTTAGTCTAAAATCTCATCCATCTTCTTTCCATGCCTTCTCAGAGAAATCTTTAGCATTTGATGCTTGGATTATTTAAAAAATCATACACATTTAAATGTTAGATTTACTGTTTTGCTTGCTCTTGCAGTGACCATTAAGTGCATGACTGGTGTTGGGGAAGTATGAAATTAATACTTCAATTAGTGATTCATTTCAATGATGCCAAAGGAGCAAATATGTGTCTTAAAAGTATTGAGAACAACAAATAACCAGTGCATGGTTGATACACTCTGCCTCCTTGTGTGTTTTAATTCCATACGGTTTATCGAATGATTTGTAATTTGACATACAACTGCAAAGGATTTACATGGTTCAAATTGAGTGTTCCCAAGTTAAAATGTGGTCAAAATGGTTTAATGATTTAGGAGGGGAACAATCCTCAGATTGCCAATATGAGGCTTTCAATAGAAAGAATGGCGGCCATACGTTGACAGCTTTAAGGAGATAAGTCATGGGTTATCAAGTGGAAGTACCTTACTAGAGTAGTATTTGTATGCTCGAGAATAGGATGTTTGAGTTTTAATGTTAATCATGATAATTATTTTTTTTGTCATTGGTGCTCCTCTAAGTCTTATTATTATCTAGAAACACTAACCAGGCCGATAAAGTTTGTTGCTTCTTGTTAAGTACTGTCAATTACTGATGGATTAGTCAATCTCCTACGCCAACATTTTTGGGTGCAAATTTTGGTCCCACTATCATTTAATGTGTCATACTAAACAATAACAACAGCAAACCAAGCCCTTCTCCCGATAAATTTAGTCGTCTATACAAATCTTTTTCTACTAGGTGTTCTGTTCATTGTGCTCCTATGTAATGTGTATTAGGATATGTTTGCATAAGATTTGACTGAGTTTTACATTTGGCTGTTAAACTACCACAGCATTCCTCCTTTTGCCTGGACTTGATAGTGGCTATGAAGAACTCTTGTTATGTTAAGCATTCTAAACAAATGCTTTGTAGAGTACTAATTGTGTTTGCATTACTAGAACTGGACAGTCCTTGGTCATGACTCATGACTAGCAAATTATTATTCATCAATACTGGCTCGCAAATCATTATTCATTAATACTGAATGTCCATTTGCCACATTTGTAAGGATTTTCTTCCAGTGTTTGTAAAAAGATAGACGTAAAGTTATTTACTGTAGTTTTGAAGTCATTTTTATTTAATTATAATAATATCTATTTGACAATATTAATTTTGTCTCTCAGGGGGCCTTTTCTTATCTTTCTTCCAGCAGCCAATTTATGGCATCACCAACTCGATAACTTCATGAGTGCATGTCCACAGGAACCCTCCATACAGTTTTGCACTTCTGATGTTTTGTGGTAACCTTATTATACCCGACCAGTGCCAAAATGAGCAGCTTCTCCATGAATTTCTCCCAACCATTGATTTTATGCATCTTACTGCTTCACACTCTTGCAAAAGAAATCGAGGCTCTCGATCCTGATGGTATTTTGGTTTATCTTTGTTCAAGTCTGGTCTTCATTTGGCATGCTGTTTAATATTTTATATTCAACTCCTATTTTCATTTATACTACATCAAATATCACGGTATAAGTTTTTAACTCTTCTCCCGTTTTCAATTGGCACAAGTATCCGTGTGATTGACAAAGTAGACCTAAATATTTTCACACTGATTCATTTCAACTTTGACCAAATATTGTATTTCAGTTATGCAATTATTATGATGCATGAGTCCCTTGAAGTAGATTAAGCTTCTAGTTGTTATACAGCCTGGTCAGATCTTAGCATTCATACAATTTCTGTTCAATTCTTTTTAACATTTTGCGTAATGGAAGGTCACAGAATCTTGAAATATCATTGTTATAATGTAGTTGCACAGTCTGCACCAAATAGCGAAGGTGATGCGAATGCTCAATTCCTGTAGGCTGGTTTATCATGTTAGCATAATCTTTGAAGTAGGAATTTTTAGATTTGAAAATTGTTTTGCTTTGTGATTTGCAGGCCAAGCTCTAGTTAACTTTAGGACAGCCATCGTTAGCTCAGACGGTATTCTGCTGCAGTGGAGACCAGAGGATCCTGATCCATGTGGCTGGAAAGGAATAAAATGCGAACCAAAGACAAAGAGGGTTACAGCCTTGTGAGTTCCATGAAATTAAGATTCTTTAAATCTTATCGGAATTTATGAAGTGTAAAAAATTTACTTAGTCATTGGACCAAGAGTACTTATTTTCTGAGTTGTTCCATTTATTTTTTCCTCCATTTCAAATATAATGACTTCATTTTTTGCGACAATAAACATTTGGCTTCAATTACCAAAAAGCAGATGTTTCATTTTATTAGTTATCTAAGTTACTCTCAATATAATATCTATATCTGTAGTTCTTGTACATTCTAAGACCAATTGGCAATGACACGGTCACTTATCTTTGTTTATGCCAATCATCAAGAAAGTAAACGGAGAACTACACAAAATACTCCACTTTTCAACTCCTAACTAAATTATTGTGCCAAGTCCAACCAAGACTTTCAGTTTGGGACAGACGTAGAGAGTAATTATTGCTCGCGGAATGACCAAATATAAAAAGTATATATGAAGCCAAAAAATTTCTTCTTTCCACTGATTGTTAGGTGTCCCATAATCCTGGTCATCTACATCACCACGGTATACAGTTTTAGCTCGTGCATTGATACTACGATCAATTTATATAAGAAATTTTTGGAACTAATTTTTTCATCAAAATCAAAGACTTTGGTTCTATATTAAGCAACAATTCTCTTTCTTCTCCTCTCTTCTTTCGTTATATGCTTCAAGTTTTCTTCTTCTTTACTTTTATTATTAGCTTGGTTTTTTATCAAGTTTTTGGTTGTGAACGTTGCATTTCATTTCATTCAAGCTGTAGATACATGACTGCACTCTCAATTTACTCTATAATCGTTTTATGCATAAATCTATTGCTAAATGGTATCAGTATCATCAATTTTCCAGGAGCCTTCGTAACCATAAGTTGAGTGGCCCCATATCACCCGATATTGGGAAGCTAGATAGTCTGCAATTTCTGTAAGTCTCTTTCACTTCTTCTTTCACATCTTATTACTACGCCTACCACTGATAATAAGATGAACCAAATTTGTCTAGAGCTCTTCATGGCAACAACTTATACGGGGAAATCCCTCCAGAGCTGGGAAACTGTACACAGTTGCAGTCAATGTAAGTAGAGCTAGCGGTTCTTGCTTCTGAAGTTTATGCTATTTTCAACATTACTGGAAGCTTAGTTTTAATAATTTTAATCCTGAAAACATACTAAAGAACGTGGTTATGTTACTTGAAGTATCTAATTGATGATCTTAAACTTAATTATTTTAACAATTTGCTCATCTCTACTAAAGGAACTGAATCATAGGACCGCATTGAGTTTATTTAAATTTCACAGCTTTTGTTAACTTTAAGCATGTAGACTAGATTAATGAATATTCTTGTTGGTGAGTAGTGTAATAATATAATATGTCTAGTATGTTATGTTGGTCTCGATGTTTCCCGTCCCTCGTCCACTCATAAAACAAAAGCTAGGGAAACTGATTTTTAATTTCTCAAACTATGTCTAAACATCGAGCACTTTGAGTCTGATGGATTCTGGCAGATTGACCAGAGGCTTGGTTGTTTCATTTGATTCAAGAAGCTAATTTGTCTTACTTTTATTCAAATTTTTGAGTGATTAGTAGATGAGCTGAAAAATGAGGTTTCATAATTGGAATATTTTTCTCTTCACCATCATTGTTAACCTTTCTACATCATTTATTTATTTATTTTTTAAAATTTTGTGTCAAGTGAAACATTCCTGATTCTCTTCTTATACAGATTTTTGCAGGGTAACTACTTGAGTGGATTGATTCCCAATGAATTGGGAAACCTATCTCAGCTTGAGAATTTGTAAGTAATTTTTGCAATTGCTTAATTGTTAAGTGTTTTGTAGTCTTCATCTTAGCTTTCTGAACTCTATTGATAAGATGTTTAATTTCCTGTGAAAATTACATAAAGCTCTCACATGCTGCCAGGATCTTGACAGGCTCTATGCGAAAAGCCCTAAGCTGATTTATTCCCAATTAGTATACCTTTGTATCGTGGAATATCAAAAGGGAGGAAATTCCCTTCTCCAGTGATTAAACCGGATTTTGATCGGCCTGAATGAACACTTTTGCGTGATGTTCTGGTTGGAGGAAAAAATATTTTATTTCCAGTGATTGCACAAGAGTAATTTATATCTGAATGGTGGACCCAAAGGAGCACATTAATGTAATAATTGGCGACGTGGGTCAAAATATAACAACTATATATATTACTAAGTGAATGGTCAATAAGATGCAGAGTAAAAAGAGATGAATGCTTGAAGATGATGCTCCTTTGGGTCAAAATATAACAACTATATATATTACTAAGTGAATGGTCAATAAGATGCAGAGTAAAAAGAGATGAATGCTTGAAGATGAATAAAAACTCTCTGGCAAGTATGCCTTAGCTCAAGTCTTTATGAAGTTTTTTCTAGTCAATCAGAGTTGGTGAATGTTGACTTCCTCCCCAAAAGCCCTTTTTTCTTTTCCAATTTCCCTTCTTCTTTTGCTTTCAGTGTTACTTGAGAATATCCTGTGTATTGATTATCTAACAACCAAGGTTCTTGATTATATTTTGTCAAGGCTGATAAGAAATCGTAGGCAAATATTGCATACTTCTGAATCTCTATCTACACAGCATGTGGCCGGATTATCTTAAATGATAGATGATGAGAAATTTCTTATACACAAAATATGCATGCTTAAATGACAACAGAGTTTTTTTGAGGTTAATTGTATATTTCTCCTTTTTTTGGTGCCTGCAGGGACCTCTCAAGCAACTCTCTCAGTGGAAACATTCCCTCTTCGCTTGGAAAATTAAGCAAGCTTTCAAGTTTGTGAGTGCCCTAATACTTTCCAAGTTGCATTATAATCCTGGATGATTTTCTTTGGTATAATACTTACTATTGTTTTCTTAAAATGTTTGAAGCAACGTGTCAACAAATTTTCTGGAGGGACCAATACCATCTGATGGTGTACTTGCCAACTTTCGTAATGAATCGTAAGTAGTAAATTTTAGTGATTTTGTACTTAGTAGTCTAAATGTGTCAACATGCATGTGGTCTTTATTGTAAACTCCTATTTGTCTGTAGTTTACTATTTTTCTAGTTAGCCTGGATTATGCCTTGTTACTTTCTATCCTTCCTAGTTTGTTTTGATTTGATTTTATACTCTTTATAAGTGACAACAAAAGAAGAAAATAGTAAAAAACTGAAAAAATTTCTTCACTTTCTATATAAGAAATGAAAATGATGTGAGAGAATATATTTTTATTTGGTTTTCTTAATTTTACTCGTAGTTTCATCCTAAACCAATCGTATAGGAAGAATCAAACCTTTTGGCATTATTTTCTAATTTCCTTTGTGATGAATTTCTCTTTTCTTTCCTTCTTCCTCAAACCAAACCAACCATTAGATCCCTATAACAGGTAATCTGTTCACATCCCTGGTCAATGGAGCTGAAGCAGTAGTAATGTACCATACCTTGCAAGTTAAAGTTGATACTGAGTGCATAAATTGCTTTGAAATGTAAGCTATGAAGAATGTTAGCCCTTGCCACTTGTGGGAAGTCGGTTTACAGAAACTAACTTTTGACATCTTATGAAAATATTGGCTATCCTCATATTTGGACTACCAAGTTCTCTGTTTTCCAATATGATTCTCATTGCGTCCTTGCAAGTGTCTCTTTTAGTTTTTTTCTGCTAAAATCTATGACTTCTTTTTCTTAACAATTCAATGCTTCTCTTGTAGCTTCGTTGGCAATCGTGAATTGTGTGGCCAGCAAACCCAAGAATGCAAGAAGAATGGAAACGATTCTACAGCATCTTCCCAGCCTACTGGTTCTGGTAAATTGTTTGTTTTGCATGGGAGATTGTTTATTTACTGTCTCATTTTATTTTCCAGTGGCTTATTATGTCAAAAGTAAATTATGAGCTTCTGGAGCTTTTACTTGGTGATAGTATAAACAACCTACCTGGAAAGAGGCTCATCTTAGCATATTGTATTGAACAACCATTCTTCAGTGTCCTACTCTCCAAGCAAATTAACCTAAATGTAATCCAGTAAAATGCATATTATTGGATGAACATCCCTTCAATTGACATTTCTAGGCAAGACTCTTATCATCTTTATAATTGATTAGAACATATCTCAGAGGTCATGCCTCATACCAAGATTTAGAATTGCTGTTGTAAATTGAACTTTCCTGTTTCATTTTATTCATAAGGCTCTGGACTTCCTCTCAAAATGGGTTGCATCAATCCATTGTGTATGTCAAACTATGACTCATTGATAGATCAAATCTAATCTATGAGTATTCAATCAAAATTGTCTAGAAGGAGATAAAAGGAGATGAATCCAAGAAGACATGATGATACAAAAGGTAGAGAGCCCCACAAAAACAGAAGGAAAAAAAAAGCAATTACAAATTTACAACAGCATCCTAGATGAGTATCACCCACATTTAATCCTAGAGTTTGTGAAGGTTGATATATCTTCTATTCTCCAAAAGTATACAAAAAGAAAATGAAATGATGCTCTTGATATTCACTGCAGATGCTCAATACTATCAAAATTTTGTTCACTCATCATTCCTTTCCTTCCATGAGGTCTATATAGCTAAGAGGTTCCACCTTCCATACAAAATGTAGACTGTCGAAGCAAAAAAAAAATCCTATTGAAGCCAGTGAGTTATTTTTTTGCATTTGTTTGTTGAGTCTTACTATTCATCAAAAATATAATTTTAATGATGTGAGAGCGAACTATTTGACTGTTATCAGCATTCATGACTTTGGATTCCTTTTATCAGATAATTCTTGTCCCCATCAAGGTATGAAGTCTTCTGCAAGAGTGTGGATCACGAATCTTTGAAATGGCAGTCATGAATCTTATCATAGCTGTAACTTTTTGGTTTTATAGTGTTAAACAAGTATAGAATTATGTTAGAGCTTAAGTCACTTAGTTGTTGTCGTTGGACCACAAAAGAAGCCAAAACTGATTTGACATTACTGCTTCATGACTTCGAGGCTTGCCTGACGATGATTTTGGCTCATTAGCGACTAATATGTATTAATTGCCTAATCTTTTGGCATCATGAATTTCTATATATTTTCAGTTTTGACTTAGGAGTTGCAACTCTTACTGTCTGTGTCAGTAGTTTATATGACTTAACTGTTGCATGGATATTCCTAGGTGATAGAACTTAATGTTTTGTTTTTCCTCTTATTATTTGTGGTGTTTTCAGCCCAAAGCCAAGCCAAGAAGAAATATTCAGGCCGGCTTCTTATAAGTGCACTTGCCACTGTGGGTGCATTGCTTCTGGTGGCTCTTATGTGTTTCTGGGGCTGTTATCTGTATAAGAGGCTTGGTAAAAATGATGGCAAAGTCCTTGGGGTGGACGTCACTGGGGGTACTTTTCTAATAACTATACATGAGAAGTTACACTTAGGGTTCTTTCTGAGTTGGTCCAGACTGTGTTTTATATTGTTTCTCAAAAAATCCAACCTTTCTCATCGTTTGTTTCTTCAGGAGCATCAATTGTGATGTTTCATGGAGACTTGCCATACTCTTCAAAGGACATCATTAAGAAACTTGAGACTTTGACAGAGGAACACATAATCGGTGCTGGGGGCTTTGGAACCGTCTACAAGCTTGCTATGGATGACGGCAATGTATTTGCCTTAAAAAGGATTATGAAGGTAAACAAGGACTTTGATCGTTTTTTTGAGAGGGAGCTTGAAATTCTTGGAAGCATCAAACATAGATACCTGGTAAATCTGCGAGGATATTGCAATTCCCCAACATCAAAACTTTTAATATATGATTTCTTATCCGGGGGCAGCCTCGATGAAGCTCTTCATGGTAAGATAAGAATCTTTTTCTTTTAAATATTCTTTAAAGTTTCTTTATATACGAGTATTATAGACTAACTCTACTTGAAACTATTCTTGCCAT
Source organism: Fraxinus xanthoxyloides (assembly GCA_903798325.1). Classification (NCBI taxonomy): domain Eukaryota; kingdom Viridiplantae; phylum Streptophyta; class Magnoliopsida; order Lamiales; family Oleaceae; genus Fraxinus; species Fraxinus xanthoxyloides. Next base: position 17,904 of record CAIGRL010084630.1, read on the forward strand.
TTTTAGGGTTGCTTGCACAATTTGCTGGTTACAAGCAACTCATATTTTCCCATTCGACTTATATAGTTACTTATAACACTCTCATGTGTCTCTGATACAATATAGGTTCTATCTTCCAAGCGGAGAGAGCCGAGCAGCTAGATTGGGATGCTCGTATTAATATTATTGTGGGAGCTGCAAAGGGGCTTGCCTATCTGCATCATGACTGTTCCCCTCGAATTATCCACCGCGATATCAAGTCAAGCAACATTTTACTTGATGGAAATTTTGATGCTCGAGTGTCTGATTTTGGACTGGCTAAATTATTGGAGGATGAGGAATCTCACATCACGACGATTGTAGCTGGCACATTTGGATATCTGGCTCCTGGTAAGGATAATAAGCAATGTATAGTTAAATCAGTTTCTATTTTGTCACTTGGTTGTTGGAGTTTTTATTTCATTTTAATTACAAGAACTTGAACTTTTTGTTTCTAATTTTTTGACCATTAAATTTATTTTATAGAGTATATGCAGAGTGGTAGAGCTACTGAAAAGACTGATGTCTATAGTTTTGGCGTTCTGGTGCTCGAGATAGTGAGTGGGAAACGGCCTACTGATGCATCCTTCATTGAGAAGGGACTAAACATTGTTGGATGGGTACTATTTCCCCACTTCCTTTAATGCAAACATTTGTTTGTATAAATATTTACTTGTGTACTCGTGCTTAATTAGTCAAGTTACACATACCAGTTCTATAATTGGACTGACCAATCTATTATACTTTGTGTCACTCTCATCTGAATGGGTATTCTAGACCTGCCATCCTCTAGGTTATTACTGTATCCGATTTCCTCTGTTGTGCACTTTTGACTGAATACATAAGACTTTAACTAATTTCAGTTCCACATTGCTGTTGTCAAAATGTTCGTGGAAGAAAGTTCAATGCAACTTTATTTGCTCATGCATCATATGGAAGTGCTTACCTGTCTGCTCTAATGTGGCATTATTTAGCTTCATGTCTAATGCTACACATCTGGTTGGCTAAAATTTTATTTAGCACGAATTCTCGACTCCCGTATGGTCAGTTGCACATTTTATCCTCACCTGTATGAATCGCTGTTTTAATTCATTTTTGCAGATGAATTATTTAGTTTCAGAGGACAGACAACGAGAAATAGTGGATCCAAACTGTGTAGCAGTTGAGACAGAGAGCCTCGATGCCCTGCTTTCAATTGCTATCCAATGTGTTTCTTCAGGCCCTGAGGACAGGCCAACCATGCACAGGGTGGTTCAAATACTTGAATCTGATGTCATGACACCATGCCCGAGTGACTTCTATGATTCCAACTCTGATTAGGGCTTTTTTCTTCCAACAGTAAAGCTTCATAGTTGCTAGTATTATCATCTGTTTTGTGTGGCAAAATGCAGAAGCAACACAAGCACAGAAGGGGCTCAGAATCTGAATTAATTTATTTCGAACCTTATTTATTCGTTCTTTCTGCAAATAATGATGGAATAGGCCCTTGTTGCTTCGATGATTCTCCTCTTAACTGAAGTGCAATCGGTTCGCCCTCATCATGAATCAGGGGTTGCTTTGTCCCAAGCTTCCTTATTAGGTTCTTCTTCTACAAATATTTTAACTTTTTGCTATTGTTCTCTCCTCCCTTTACTTGATCTTCCCTCATTGAAATTCCTCTAAATCAATTTGTACATGAGATGGTAAAATTAATTGTCTCATTATACCCGAAGGATCCTTGTGATTGATTCCATTTTGTATAATATTTGGACTGCAATAAGTTTATTTTCCATAATTTGCTGCAAACTTTCATTCCTCTATTACAAGGCATCTTGTGTGTTCTAACCAGAACACAATATATCCACTCGAGCAAACATTCAGGAAGGTGCGGTGAAAGGAGGAAATGGGGGCAGTAACAATGGGTTGAAATGGATTGCGAAACGCGCTCATACTTGCGATCTCCGTAGTAAA
>CAIGRL010084644.1:0-13593 GCA_903798325.1 Fraxinus xanthoxyloides
CATGTAGAGCACCACTATAAGACCATCTACCACTATGAGGCTGTCTACTGCTATGAGGCCGTTAACCCTCATGAGGCGTCTACCCCATGAGGCCGTCTACTCCCATGAGGTGTCTACCACCATACGGCTATCTACCACCATGAGACCGTCACCCCCATAAAGCGTCTACCACCATGAGGCCGTCGACCCCCATAAAGCATCTATCACCATGCAGTCGTCTACCCCCATAAGACGTCGACCAACAGGAGGCGTCTATGCCCATGAGATGTCTACCACCATGACGCCGTCAACCTCCATGAAGCGTCTACCACCATGAGGCGTCTACCACCATGCGGCCGTTTGCCCCCATGAGGCGTCAACTAACAGGAGACGTCTACCCCCATGAGATGTCTACCACCATGAGGCCGTCAAACCCCATGAAGCGTCTACCACCATGAGGTCGTCAACCTCATGAGGCCGTCACCCTAATGAGGCATCTACCACCATGCGGTCGTCTACCCCCATGAAGCAACTACCAACATGAGGTCATCTACCACCATGAGGCTGTCGACCCTCATGAGGCCTTCAATCCCCATGAAGCGTCTACCACCATGAGGCCGTCTACCCCAATGAGGAGTCTACCACCAAGCGGCCGTCTACCCCCATGAGCGTCTACCAACATGAGATCGTCTACCACCATGAGGCTGTCGACCCTCATGAGGCCGTCTACCCCCATGAGGAGTCTACCACTATGAGTTTGTCGACCCACATGAGGTCGTCTACCACTATAAGCAGAGGTCGTCTACCCCTATGTGGTTGTCGACCCTCAAAAGACCATCCACCACTATAAGGTCGTCTACCCCCATGAGACCGTCGACCCCCATGAAACCCTCTACGTCTATATAGGCCGTCTACCACTATGTTTCCAACACCACACTCAATCACATAAATGACAATGTCCTAAACAGGAACCGTCCAACGGTAAACGTGGGTACAACCCACCACTTGAGAAGTGAGGGTCATTCTACAAAAACATGGGAAAAATGGGGAGGTTTACGTGGGACACGTGGCACCAGCAACCGCCAAACGTACGCGTAGCAACATGTGCTTATAAATACCTCCAAGGTGAGAAAGGTTGGTCCTCTTGAAACCCGAACTATATGAATTCGCATTATATTATCTTCCTACTTTTACAAACCGATTACTGATTCTCACGCCGGAAGTACAACTGGGGAGTGAGCCCCGACCTCTTTTTGCAGGTAGCAACCACTGATCAGAGCGTTGGACCACCACACTTTGTAAGGTAAACACGGAGAACAATCTCGCAAACATTTCAAGTTTAGTGAATTATTTTTCCTAATCAGATTGATCAAAAGCGAGAAGGTGAGCAAATTCATTGTGCTTTCCTAAAGAATGTATTGGATATATTTGTTCAAATTGGAATGGGACAAATGGATTATTATGAGAATGATTTCGAAGAAGCAATGCTCAAGGACACTGCGGCATATTATTCTTGGAAGGCTTAACTGGATCTTGAAAGATTCATGTCCAGACTATATTCCGAAAGTAATGTTTCCTTTTAAATGTAGAACCACCTCACCCCCATCTTGCACATGCACCCATCCACCCACAGTCACTCACACACACACACACAACGGGGAACAAGTCCACAAATATATTTCTTATCTACATGGTTTTAATGATCTTATGGCATTCCAGGCCAAGGAGTGCTTGAAACGAGAAAAAGACAGAGTGTCTCATTATCTTCATTCAAGTAGAGAGAGAAAGTTACTTGAGGTTTGTTCTTTCTTGAATAAGTATGACGCCTTTATCTTTAGTTTTATACAATCAGTAACCCTATGTGTTATGTGAATTTCATAGTTCATTTCCATATGATAAATAATTGAGCAGAGACTATTCAATTTGTTAGATTGATTCCTTTTTATTTTTATTTTGAGGGCTATGTAAAAAGTACAACATAAGTTGTCCGTGTATGCAACCCAATTGCTTGAGAAGAAGCACTTTGGATGTCACGTGTTTCTTAGGAATGACAAGGTACTCACGATACTTATTTTATTACTGAATAAATTAGCTACTATATATGATCCCAAAGCACGGAATTTATCAACACCATTTTTAATCCATTAGGTAGAGGATTTGTCAAGGATGTATAGGCTCTTCTCCAAAATACCTCGTGGCTTAGATCCCGTCGCTACGATATTTAAGCAGGTTTGTGATCTTCCATTTGTACTGCTCTCTATAATTTATTAATTTGTCCTCTGTATCCAATACATACTTAATTCCTAAGTGCAGCATGTTACTGTTGAAGGTACAACTTTAGTTAAACAAGCAGAAGATGCTGCTAGCTACACGAAGGTTTGCAATTTTACATCTACTTGACGGATTTTTGGTTGTGTAACTTCTCTTAAGAATGTACTTGCAAATTTTTTAAGGGTTGTAATCAACTTATTGTGATTATGGCTCTTTACAACTGGCTAGTCACTTCTAGAAAAAAATATAAGTAAATGGATATCTGAAAATTATCACTACACTTCAGTGTTTAACATCATGAAGCTTCTTCTGCAGGCAGCAAAGAGAGACATCATTGGATTACACAAACATGTAATTATCCCTGAATTCTTTGGAGTGTCATTATAGTTTCACACTGTTGGACTTACGTTTAGCATTCAGGTTTTTTGTCAAAAAAATTGCGAACTCCATGACAAATTCATGGCATGTGTGAAAGGCTGCTTTTTAAATCATTTACTCTTCCACATGGTTAAGATTTAGGCATTACCGCATGATAATTTTACTATCATCCTTACAATTAGGCGTTGATATAATTTTCCTATTTTTTCATCTTTCTAGGCTCTCAAGGAGGCCTTTGAAGTCTTCTGCAACAAGGGTGTTGCTGGAAATTTTAGTGCACAACTTCTTGCCACGTTTTGTGATAAAATTCTCAGAAATGGTGGGAGTGAAAAATTGAATGATGAAGCCATTGAAGAGATATTGGAGAAGGTGTGTTTATCGTGTTTTATAATATTGCTTTGTTGTTTATTTGGTAAAACACGTAGAAAGATGTGATTGATGTTCTGTTCACTTTTGCAGGTGGTAAGACTGCTTGCTTATATTAGTGATAAGGATCTTTTTGCTGAATTCTATAATTAAAATTCCCGACTTGATGGTTTAGGTTTTCAATCATTTAAGGACATAACATATTTTATACGATAAGATGATTGATTTGTATTGCTATTTTTTGCAGGAAAAATCTTGCTTGGCTGCTATTGTTTGATAAGAGTGCCAGTGATGAGCATGAGAGAAGTATCGTTACAAAGTTGAAGCAGCAATGCGGTGGTCAATTTACTTCAAAAATGGAGGGAATGGTAAGTTCTTGTATTTTGCATGTTGAATAAGAGGCTTACTAAGATATGAAATTATTTTCTCTCTCTTATCAACCGTTCCAGGTGACAGATTTAACATTAGCAAGGAAAAGTCAAACGAGCTTTGAGGAGTACTCAGCAATAATGCGAGTGCATATCTTGGGATTGACTTGACTGTTAATGTATTGACTACTGGTTTCTGGCCAAGTTACAAGTCCTTTGATCTTAATCTCCTATCTGAGATTGTATGTTTTTGACTTGTGCTTATGCAGAATTAATTCAGACAGTTGGAGATATATGTGTTGTTTCAGTTATGTTCATGCAAGATCTTGTTTATCCCGAAAGGATGACGTTACTTACATATTTTGTATTGTTTTGTGACTTCTGCATCAGATCACGTATTTAGAGAGTTCTACCAATCAGAAACAAAGCACAGAAAACTTACATGGATATATTCGTTGGGCAGTTGCAACATCGATGGGAAATTTGAACCCAAAATTATAGAGCTCATTGTGACAACCTACCAGGTTATTGATGACAAAATATTTTCATTTACACATTCTATATGGTTGATGTAATATTGAATTGTTGACTGAAGCTTGTCTTTCTTGTTTATAGGCTGCTGCCCTGCTGCTATTCAGTGCCTCAGATAGGTTCAGTTACCAGGAAATCATAACTCAGTTGAACCTGTAAGATGATGATGTCATTAGGCTGCTTCATCTTTCATGTGCGAAGTATAAGATTCTTAACGAGGAGCCCTACACCAAGACAATATCTTGAACTGACGTTTTTGAATTCAATTCAAACTTCACCGGTAAAATGAGAAGGATCAAGGTACGCCCATTCCCTCCCAATGCATACAAAATGAAACATAACAAAGCAGTGCATAAATGATCAGAATGGACATGCGTTAAGATAAGTCGGATGAATCAAGTATAATCAATCCTTTCCTTGTAGTACTTCTATTTGTAAGTATTTCAATAAAAATTGCAGATACCTCTCCCTCCTGTCCATGAGAAGAAGAAAGTAATCAAAGATGTTTGACAAGGATAGACGATATGCTACTTGATGCCTCCAATGTAATTATCATGAAGAGTAGGAAAGCTATGGGCTATCAGCAGTTGGTTATGGAGTGTGCTGAGGAACTGAGGCTTATGTTCAAGGTAATGCTTCAGATGTCTCCTCCTCCTACTTTACATGCATGTTTGTCAGAGCTCAAGTAAAACTACTTGCAAATAGATAGGCTAGTTTAATGTTTTTTGCTTAACAAAGTTAGAAATTTACTTATTTCGAAAGTAACCCCCAACTCAAGGTAAAATATGTAAAATTTTGTACTTGTATATAACACATTAACTTATGCAAACATGTTTAGAAACAAAAATTACCTAAGAGTTACTTTTAAGCTCAGCCAAACATGCTTTTTGAATCAACTGACATTATTGTTAAAATGTAAATGTTCTCGCCACAGCCCGATGTTAAAGCGATCCAAAAGAGGATCGAAGATTTGATTACTAGTGACTTTTTGGAAAGAGACGAGGATAGTGCTAACTTGTTTAAATAATTGGCGTATCTTTGATAATCCAATTGAATATGCATGCAAATCAGTGCAAGAGGACATGCACGTTCAGCAACCTTAAAGTACTGTAAATGTTGTGGAATGTTTGAGTGACTTTTTCAATGATTTCTTAGACACAGGGGCTTCAGATTTCACTAAATTATGAGGATTGGAAAAAGATGTAATATAACCCGTTCTACTCAGTCGAAGATTTCAGCTTCCATTTTTCATTTTCATCGTGCCAGTCAGTTCTTAGTCAACAAACTCTGACCACAGTAGCATCAACATTAGGTTTCAGACAATTTGCTGGTGGTAGTGCACAGATTCTCTCTGCATTAGGCAATATCGATGTCGTCATCCTACTCACCTTTCGTAGTCCTTCGTGAGATAGGCCATGGTTTCTAATAGGATCATATTAGGCAGTCGGGAATTACATGAGAATACCCGTGTTTCTATCTTTCCATTAGAACAAGAAGTAAAAGGGAGCTATTCACGGATTCCTTCCATGTGTGGTTAAAATTGAGTTTAGGGAAAAATGTGTTCTAAAGAATGGCCAAGTAGGGTGATAATGGACATCCGTGTAAACAAGTAATCGACCCAGTTTTCTCCTCGTTGATCAGAAAGGAGAATCTACTAGTTGACATGCGTTCGTGTACCATAAATTTCAGTGCTTAGGTATTTCATTCAAAACTTCTTGGATGGAGGAATGAAGTGGCTGATGTCCATATCTTCAAGGAGGTATAAAACTTGGTGACCTGGTCTTTATCTTACCTTCTACTTTCAAGATTATTTAAAGACTGCATTTATTTAAGAGTAGCCATAGATATCATTTTTCTATTAGAAGGAAAATACATCAAAGGCGAACCAATTTGGATAATAAAGTTCAGATGGAGTTTGGAATTCTTGAAAGTATTGAACTAAAATATTTTTTTTCCTCAATGTCTTAATTTAAGGTCTAGCTATTTTCCACCACTACCATATGGCTTTCATTTCTATTTGATGGTACAACATTGAGTCTTAGGTTCAGCGTCTTTCGTCATTGACCGAACACCTACGCTAATATGTTAAAAAAAAAGAAAAAAAGAAGAAATAGGGAGTCCATGGCTTGAATGGATTGATGGCAATGGATTAATAAGCCTACAGAGTGGACAAAGATCAGTAGAGCATGTTCAAATATGAAGGTTCATGCTGTCAAGTTGGTAATTTTTCTTACTTCTCTTTAAACGTAAGGATACTTGCCATCAAGTTTGTAATTTCCTTACTTCTCCCCTTCCCAAAGCCCAATCATAATATATGTATTCCTAACACCTCACCCAGCCCAACCCAACCACTCACCGACCTCCCATTGGGTCTTGGTCAAGGTCCTAAATTTTGATGGTGTTTTAACTAAATAAAAGGATGATACAAGCATTGACCTTAAATTTGATGTTGCTTTTGAGAGCTAGTCCAAACACCAAAATGGAATCAGACTAATTGTTCTTGACTTGACTCTTTTAGAATCTTTTTAGGACACCATCAAAACCAATGTCTGATGCAGTCTCAACTATAATTGATGCAGTGGGGTCTAAAATTGACAAACAAGGAATACTTTTGATAGCTTTTTGACATTTTGAACAACTATTGTATGCTTGTGAGTTCATGAGACCGAATTCTTTTGTGATTTTTTTGAAAAGAGGTGCACATAGGATTTTTATCTCTTTGATAAAATCTCCTACATAATTAACACACCTTAAAAATCTTTGAAGACTATTTTTATCTAGTATTTCATTAGGAAATTTGTCTGCGAAATCTAGACTTCTTTTAATTGGTGCAATGGTTCCTAGATGAATGTTAGGTCCTAAGAACCTAATGCTTGTTTGACGTAAAACTACTTTTTTTTGGCAGAAACTGCTAAACCATTATTTTTTACTACATGAATGAATGTATTTAAATGTTTAAAATGATGTTCTAAACTTTCAGAGAAGATTGGAACATCATCAATATAAACAATAATAAAGTTTGAATAAGGATCGAAAATATCATTCATAATTTTTTGAAATTCAAAAGGAGCATTTTTTAGACCGAGTGGCATAATATTCCATTCAGATTGTCCAAAATGAACATTGAATGCAGTTTTATAGCTCTTCTTCTTTAATTTGAATCTCCTAGAAGCCTAAGTTTATATCAAATTTAGAGAAAAAAAATAGCTTTGTATAACCAATTTAAAAGATTACAAAAGAATTCGGTCCCATGGACTCACCAGCATATAGTAACTGTTCAAAATGTCAAAAAGGCTATAATAAGCATTCCTTGTTTGTCAATCTTAGACCCCATTGCATCAATTATAGTTGAGACTGATGAATCTGACATTGGTTTTGGTGGTATCCTCAAACAGATTCCAAAAGAGTCAAGTCAGATTTCATTCTGGTGTTTGGACTGGCCCTCAAAAGAATTATTCTACTATCAAAAAAGAAATTTTATCAATTGTTTTATGTATTTCAAAATATCAAGATTATTTAATCAATGAAAATTTTATTTTAAAAATAGATTGTAAAGCATCTAGAGATGCCAGTCAAAAAGATGTCAAAAATATTGTTTTAAAACAAATTTTTACCAAATGGCAAGCAATTCTATCGTTTTCAATTTCAAAATATTATACAAGGATTTTCAAACTTTCTTGCAAATTTCCTCACAAGAGAATTCTTACAAAGAAGAGGAGATGGTGAGAAAAATTCGAGAGATAGTCAAACTGAGTGAGATATTCAAAGAATATACTATGGAGTCTTCTTCTTCCTCAAAGAAGAAAATAAGAAAGAAAAATTTGAAACTCCAGTTTTTTCAATTGATGACTATATTCAAAATCCCTTCAAAGGCTCAAAATTTGTTGAACATAGCCCTTTAGCTTATCAAAAAACTACCCTAGCTTCTTCTCAAATTCAGAAAATTCCTAAACATCCTTCAAATTTTAGAGAAGCCCTCCAAATAGGATTTGGACTCCCACATATCAATCCTCCATCTTCCTTTCATCACACTTGTGATTTTTTTAGGATTGTTTTTTTTTAAAGACAAATGATGGCTGCTATTTTAAAGATGATGCAATTGTCAAAAGGTAGCTACAAAAGGTGATCAAATAGCAGACAAACATTATCTCCAAGATTCTCCAATCAAATTCAATTTGGTTTCAAGTCCGGAGCTTTAGCTACAAATTTTGGTTGAAGGCATTGAAACTCTTCAAGTGTAATAGAGTGGGAGATAATACACTTCAAAAAAGTTTTTGAATTATCTTTGTAATTTTCAAGCCTTCTAAAAATCCTTTCAATTGTAATTTTCAATTTCGAGTTTCAATTGTAATCTCAAAATTATTAAATCAATTAATATCTTGTTTCCATCAACCTCTACTTGTTTTTGTCCCTCTCCCCTAATCTGGGCCTCCTTTGGTATCAAAGCCATAAGAGTAGTGCGAGGAAATTGTGCCAAGCTATTGTCTTTATAGTGTCAAGGTTAGGTTGGTGTAAGGCATGGATGTCAACTTAATAGCGTTGGTCAGCTATGTTGTCGGATAGGCGTTTAGGTGGTCCTGTTGTTGGCTTTGCACTGCATCAATTTTGTAACGACTCAAATTTTGTATAGAATTAAGTATGAATCATTACCAAAATTTATTGGATAAAGCTGTAACAATAAGTATTTTAATGTGTTCAAAGCCAACTAAACAATTAATTAAAAAAATGGAAACGGCAACGGAAGATCACAAAACTACATCAAGCAATTAATTTTCAGATTTTCAATTAAAAGTGCAATCTAAACATATCCATATACTAAACGTACGAGAATTAAATTTTGAAATAATGTATGTTGCAATTAAACTTAAAAGGAACAAAGTTACATGCTAAATTTTAGATTTCCGCCACCGCCACGCTCCAACTCCACCCGTACTAACCTGTGAGGAGTAGGGGAAAAAAGATGAGTACATGTGAATACTCAGTAGGATATAAAAATAATGATGCAATCTCGAATAAAAGATTTAAAACATGCGTCAAAATATCATGCCGTCATCATATATTTAGAAATCAGTAAGAGTAAACATCATATCTTTGGTACCGGATGGCCATATCATGCCTATCATATCATATGATATCTTTAAACTTTCATAAGCATAATAATTCGAAAACATGAAAATAAACAATTTAAACGGGATAAAATACATGCACATCATTAATCTACCTTGTTGGATGGATTTCTTAATATTGGAAGACAAAACTAAAAGAAGTCACATTCACTTAATTCTTTCTGCCTCTGCCGTGTTTTTGCTTATACATACAGTGTAGAAAATTTATTATCTTTATGAGTTATAACAAATTCTATAGAAAGTGGGAATAAGAGTATTAGGTTTCGTGTAGAAGAAGACATTTTTTTCAAGCGCACATCTCTATAATGTGATATGAGATATCTCAACCAACACTTCGTGGGACACATGACAATCTAGGAAATTTTTACACTTAAAAAAAAAAAAAGGACTACTTGATAACCCCTTCAACAAACTCCTACACATGGTTGTACTAAAAAACAAATCCTTATCTAATTAAAAAAAAAAAAACCAATCAACAATGTGTCACTCAAATATTCTAAACTCAATAATTAACTTAACTAAATTAAAATTTAAGGCAATATATTTTGACCTCGATAACTTGGGCCTCGCTTATCCGACTTAACTTTTTCTCGAACCTAATATTCATAATTAATTACGATCTAGCCAACAAGCTCTATATCCATATACTTATCATAGCTCTATAAATATCCAAATATTGAACTCTTATAAAAATGAAATTTCATAATGCATCTGCATCTGCATCAGATGATATTAATTCGAAAGAGCTTCAAATTGCTCAAATAGAGCAAAAACCTCAAAATTGGACTATCCCAAAGGTAGATAGAAGTTATATCTATGAGATAGAAAAAAACTGATTTTACTTAAAATTAAGTTATCAAAATATTGGAACCAACTAAAATTCAAACTATTTCAATCAATCTATTTTCAAAAGGTGTTATACAAGCTCACAGAAGAAATTTCAATATCTTCACGCTGGACTTGTTCAAATTGCGTTTAAACCCCTATTTAGACTTGGTCTATACATTATAGTTTTTATAGCCTTAAGAGGTAAGAGATTTTAAGGTTTAAACATTCATTATTGTCCATGCTCGAGTCTAATCTCGAGAGTGGTACAGTATTTTTAAATTGTTATCCAAATTTCTCTATCATTCTTCAAGATAGAGCTATTTTTAATGCTCTCAATCTTCGAATCCAAACAAAGAATTTTGATGTTGATGATCGCTCAAGAGTTTTTGCTTTAATATACCGAGTATATTATAAGTTTTTGAAGAATCAACTCAATATCCGAGCTCTCAGATCTTCTCCAAGAGATGGAAGTCTTTTTGTTAATCCACTTCATTCAAATATTTTGATTCCCAAACATATTCCTAGGAATCTTCAAGCAAAAGGATTAGAATGGGATTTTGAAAATGCACAAAACCCAATTCCAACTCGTGTAAGAAGAAATTCAGATCAAATAATTTATTTTCCTCAAGGTAATGTCAAAGTTATCTTTGATAAACCTTCATCTTCAAATACTTTTCAAATGTCTTATTCATCTAGATCTGATAATAGATCTAGGATAAATTCTTTTCAATCAGCCAAATTCTCAACTTTTTCTTTAAAGGAAGTTTATTTTGATACCAATATTCCAAAAAATCATTATCAAAAGGATGAAAAACCATATCCCCCTGGTTCTCCTACTCTATCTGATATGACACCTCCATTAAAAAGGCTTGATCTTCAATGTAATGTTATTTCTTCCACAATAAATAAAAGAAATGAATTTCATTACTGATAAAACCCCTAAAGTCAAAATTTTTGAAAAATATTTCAAAAAGCTTTTTCAAATTAAGTTTTTAAATGGATTAGATATACATTACCTCAAAAGAATGACCTATTATCCCCTTCTTCCAAAAACTTATCCAGTTTATCCCCTTCTTCCAAAAATATTAATAATGTTGATGAAATTGATTGATAAAACTCAAATCAATAAAATAAGAGGCTCATATTCAAATATTCGTTCTTATTAAAAAGTAAAAAATTTATTTTCTTACAAAATAAGAAAATATTTTCAAAATAAAAAATATTCAAAAAACATCTTATTCAAAAAAATTACTTTAAAAACGATTTTCAAAGAAAAAGGTTTTCAAAAAATTCAAGTGTTACTTGCGATAAATGCAAGCAAAAGGGACATTATTCCAATAAATGTCATATGAAAAGAAAGATCAATAATCTTCAAATAGATGAGGATATTAAACTGGAAATCCTTAATCTTATCAACTCTTCACAAGAAAACTCTTCTGATTACGATTCTGAATTAAAAACGATATATCAACATTAAGAAGATTCTAATGTTGAAACAAGTTCTAATTCATCTTCAAAACAAAATAAAGAAATTGATGGTTGTAAAACCATTATTGTTCTTACTCAAGAAGAAGAACTTATATCTGAAATTGTTGAGAAAATTGATAATCATCAACTAAAGAAAAGGTTTACTTATCTTCTTTAAATTCAAAATTCTCTGTTGAACCTTATAGAATGCATAATAATATGAATAGACTTAAAGTTGAATCTTCAAAATCTTCTACTTCTGATTTAAGATCAGAAATCAATAATATGAAATCTCAAATTTTACTTCTTCAAAGTCAGATGAAAGATGTCCGTATGGAAGTAGTTCTCTTGAAAACTTAAAAAGAGAATCAATATATGAGTATTATTCTTGTGAATCCAATGAGGTTTTGTCTCAAACAAAGAATTATATTATTCCTCAAACTCATGAATAAAAGGTTAATATTATTAGCCTATTCAACTTCAAAAATGATATTGTCAAATGGATATTATTATCAATAAAGATTTTAAGCTTCATACTAAAGTTTTAGTTGATTATGGTGCAGGTCAAAATTGTATTAGGGAATGTTTAATCCGTACAAAATATTTTGAAAAAACTATTGAACATCTTTACGGTGCTAGTGGAAAGAAATTAAATATTCAATATAAACTTTCAAAAGCTCATGTTTGTAATTCGAACATTTGTTTCAAAAATATATATTATCTTGTCAAAGATTTAGACCAAGAAGTAATTCTTGGAACTCTTTTTATTGCTAAAATTTACCCTATTCAAGTTGATTTTAAAGGTTTAACTACAAAGATTTTTAGTCAAGAAATTGTTTTTAAATTTACCGGTCCTCCTTCTTTTAGAGATGTTAATTTTTTTTGAAAGAAGCCTCAATTTCAAAAATAACTAATAATATTAATTTTAAGAAAAAGCGTATTCAATTCTTAAAAGAAAAGATAAGATTTCAAGGATAGAGGAAAAGTTGAAAGATTCCTCTTTTCAAAAGCAAATCTCTCCGTTTCAAAATTGTATCGAAGAATGCTCCACTATTCCTAATGCTTTTTGGAATAGAAAAAAGTACATGGTGTCCCTACCATATAATCAAGATTTTCATGAATCAAATATCCCAACAAAATTATGTCCTATTCAAATGAATAAAGAATTATTTAATCAATGTATCAAGAAAATCAATGATTTACTGGATAAGAGACTTATCCGTCCAAGTAAATCACCATGGATTTGTTCGACATTTTATGTCAACAATTCTACTGAAATTGAGTGACGAGTCCCTTGTTTAGTTATTAATTATAAAACTCTCAACAAAGCTCTTAAATGGATTAGATATACATTACCTCAAAAGAAAGACTTATTAAATCGGTTATACAAAGCGATTATTTTTTTCTAAATTTGATATGAAGTCAAGCTTTCTAACATATTCAAATTAAAGAAGAAGATCGGTATAAAACTGTATTCAATGCTCCTTTTGGACAATATGAATGAAATGTTATGCCATTCGGTCTCAAAAATATTCCTTTTAAATTTCAAAAATTTATGAATGATATTTTCAATCATTATTCAAACTTTATTATTATTTATATTGACGATGTTTTAATCTTTTCTGTTTCTGAAAGTTTAGAACAACATTTTAAACATTTAAATACAATCATTCATATAGTAAAAAATAATGGTTTAGCAGTTTCTGTAGTTTTATGTCAAATAATCATTAGGTTCTTTGGACATAACATTCATTTAGGAAACATTACACCAATTCAAAGAAGTCCAGATTTCACAGACAAATTTTCTGATGAAATACTAGATTAAAAATGTCTTCAAAGATTGTTAGGGTGTGTCAATTATATAGGAGATTTTATTACAGAGATAAGAATCTTATGTGCACATCTTTTCAAAAAATTACAAAAGAATTTGGTCCCACGGACTCACAAGCATACAGTAGCTATTCAAAATGTAGAAAAGGCTATAAAAAACATTCCTTTTTTGTCAATCTTAGACCCCACTGGATCAATTATAGTTGAGACTGATGCATCTAACATTGGTTTTGATGGTGTCCTCAAACAAATTTCAAAAGAGTCAAGTCAAGAACAATTATATATATATATATATATATATAGGTATGATTTGTATTATAAGTTTTCCTTTTAAAATGCTCGGGGTAATAAGGCTCAAGAGTAAATTCAAAATAGAATGAGGAAATCATGACCCGTTTAAGTGGTCAGGGGCGGACCCAGGGGGGGTCCTGGGGGGACACGTGCCCCCC
>CAIGRL010084686.1:0-10300 GCA_903798325.1 Fraxinus xanthoxyloides
TTTTTAAAAAGAACAAAGAGATATTCAATCGCAAAGTTTAGAAAATAAGTTTTGAATCAAATCTCTAAACATTATTTTTGTCACCTATCATCATTTCAAGTGTTTTAAGTTTAATGTAACTAATGTTTAAGACGAATAATTTTTTTATATTTACGCTATCATATAGCCAACTATACTACGACACATACATTGCACGTGCGTCTTACTAATATCTATTAAAAGTGTTTATGTTCCAAAATTGATTGAATTTAGGACATAACATTTACAACTGCAACATTTTTAGTTACATAAAGGGTAAATATATTCTCACCACAATTTTTTTTTGGTTCCTCCAATTTATGAATATATACCAATTGAAAAATATTTTGGATAACTACAATACACTCGTATTACATATATAGCCCTGATGCATTAAGGGTATAGTTGATTGCAAGCATAAAATTTAAATGGAAAGAAAATAAATTACATAGAAAGAAAATAAATTTTAGACAATTGAATTGTTTATATCTTATTTGCATGAAAATAATAATTAAATGCGTTCGATTGATTTTATTTTCAATTTGGAAATATTATATTTGTTCATCTTTTATTGGTGGATAGATGAGAGTGTGTGAATTATTTGAAATAAAAATTTGCATCTCCTCGAAGAAAATATTTTTCTTATTTTTAAAAAAAATATAATTACGCGATCAATTTTTAAAAATATTTTTCATGAAAAAAAATTGGCAATCAAACACTTTTAAAGATATGAAATCCATCCTAAAATAAAATAAATGGTAGATCACTGCAATCCGTTGACAGAGTCATCATGGGCACAACAAAGATATCATTCTAAAACGTGGGTCATTGTACTGGTTGACCGTTGCGTAAGTGGAGTTTCAACATCGTGCCAGCCAATCCATCGAGTGCGCACAATGCGGCACTCGACCATAACGAGGAAATGGGAAAATTAAGAATTTAATACGCGGAATAAGTTGTCGGGTAGGTAGTAAACAACGACGTTGTGACGCGTGGCTAGTTGATGGGAAAAAGGAACAATGAAATGTAAGGTAGATTTAGCACTTTCCAGCGGCAGCGATTCGTTTGATGTCAAATCAAGCCTAGGAGGTTGCCGTCTCACGCGGTCCCAAAGTCTAATTATAGCCAATTTGGAACAAGGTACACAACTCATGACCTTGAAATCGTCAAAAATCGGTTAATTATCAAGTCTGAATTTATAGAAGAATACATTAAGAAATTAATTTTAAAGAGTTATGTCCTAAATCTTAATTTTTTATGGGTAAATTTCATTCTCTATAACAATAATTTATTCTAATTCAAATACTTTAATTATGCTCACTCAAATAAATATATTTTAATATGATTTCTATCGAGTATTCTATCTATTTTTTTTACTTGAATTTGCAGAAGCCAACTGTATAACAGTCAATAACCCCATCATTTATATAAATGAAATAGCAACTATCTCATGCCAGGAACTAACTATTGACTACAACATTAGTGGTTATTGTTATTCGAATTGAACCTAGCTACGTTAATTAAAATCTAATTACTCGATTAAAATTATATTAAAGTATAGTCACTTTATTAAAAAAATCGAAGTACAATTACTTAAATAAACTAATGCAAAAGTATAATCACTCCAAATGAAATGGTGGTCAATTGAATAATTTATGGAGGAATGAGATAGCTTTTAGTTGGGTAAGCCCTAGTGGTTAAACCAAGTGCTAATTAGAGAAGTTTTGATTGGTTATGCAGTCGTGTTTCTTATGTATCAAAATTTTTAACTTATTTTGTGCCTTGCAAATAACTATAATTATGATATAATCGGGATAATTTTACGATGCTCAAACTTGTTGACATGTCAAATCTTGCTAGGAGAACATTTATCGACTATTCATTTAAAAGACCTTTTCGTCGTACCAAGATTAATTGAATTTAATTCGTACATAAATTTGAATGAATTCACAGAAAGGTATATAAAGTAAATTTTAAACTAAATTACAGATACCATAAAGGTCTATTGAGAAGAATTTGGCATAGATTACTAAAATTGAAGTCCTTTCCATTGGTATAGGATCCCATTGTCCGCCCACTTTATATATATTTGCAAGAACACAAGTATAATGAAACCAAGGTACCAAACCAGAGGCGAAGTATCCAAGTACACGTGACCCTCTCGACCCCAGCCCGGCCGGGCCCCCTTCTTCCAGGGAACAGAGGAAACTACTTTTCTCGATTGTGAGAAATCACAAAAAGAACAGAAATTCTTGTTCAGTCAGAGTTCACCGTACATATAATACATGTCAGAACAAAGCAAAAGTTCAGAACGTGATTAAAACCTCCGTCACCGTTTTCATGCCCATTTTCTCTTTATTTTTTCCATAAATTTGTCTCTGTTTCTTTTGAACTTTTTTGACTTCTTTTAAGGAAAAAAAAAAAATCTTTACGTGTTCACCCGGCAATGCCAAGCGGTGTCACCCCCGGAAACCCCTTACAGGGTAACAGTACTCACCGGCGCCGTGTAGTCGATGGCATGAATGACATGGAGAAATCATGTGATCAAATTCAAATTGCTTTATGTAATTCTGCAGACGATATAGATTCAGAAACATTGAGTAAAAGTGACGGTGTAAGTTATCAATACTTATTGAAACGTAAAAGGGTGCCGGAGAATTGGGTTTCCAGCGTGGAAGAATCTATACATTCCTTAGGACCAAGGAAGAATATGGGACGTTTGGTATTGGGGTTGCTCTTGATGCTTTTGGTATTATGGGCGTTCTTGAAGCTCCATTTCGTGATCGGACTCGCCGGAAAAATGATGAGAAGAGATAATGAGATTTTGATTATTCAGAATTTCAAGAATGATTTATCTAATGTTCAGAGGGTCACGTTTGATTCTGAAACGTCTTCGGGTTCTGCTGTGAAGAAACGGCAGATGAGGGAATTTCCGGTAATTATAACCCAATTATTTCTTCTTCTTTCTTTATTTCGTTCCATTTATTTGGTCGTTTAATCATTGATTACAAAGAATTTACAAATTTAAGTATGTTAAATCTATTTTTTCTAAAGTCGATTAATGGCTTCAATGATGTCAAGTTTTTTATTTTCTGATGACTCAGATTGAATTTTGTGTTTTTTATTTTCCCAGATGCCATATTTTTTCTTGAATTTTCATTCCCTCGTATATTGATGGAACTTGAATATATAAATTATAAAATTTCTATATTTCTGATTAATTGGGAACAATATTCACAGAGATTTTTTTGTGTTAGGTCATTGGCTGGTGTTTTGTGAGCTAGATTTTCTGTTCTTTTTGAAAACTAGAAATCAAGGGGCTGCTTCAGATTGAGACTTAAAAATTCTTCAGTTTCCTTTGACCCAAATTACTAATTGACCCTTTTGCTATTTCATACGTTTGTTCAATTGATTTCTTCTCGTTTTTTGATATTCTTTTTTCTTGATGTTTTGTCCTTGGACTTTTCTTAAACTGATCAGTACAAGTTTTTCTCATTCTACAAGGAGAAGTAGCTGTCCGAAGACTGTAAATTGGGCGAGCCCTGTGGGAAATAGAAACACAGACTACAAAAATACACGAAAAAAGCCTTTTCTCTTTTTGTTTTCCGATTCAGATTATTGTTCATCGAATGTAAATTGAAGTTATAAGAACTTCATTCTGCGTTTTCAATTATGTCTGTTGAGATTTAGATGATCTGCTTACAATAACAAAGAAGCTTCTTTTTGACAGGTCCCTGATATTTGGATGAAGCCAAACAGTGATAAATTTTACCAATGCATTACTCGACCAAAGAATCGCATTAGTATGTCAAAGTTTACCTATCAAGAATTGCTGCAAGAAGATATTTTTGTTCGATATACATGAATGTTTTAATTTCTTTCAGGGACAGGGTCGACAACAAATGGTTATATTCTAGTTCATGCGAATGGGGGACTCAATCAAATGAGAACAGGAGTGAGTTCGCTGCTATACTTGTTAGGAGTATTTTTTTTTTTCCTTTTCTGATTTTAGCTAATCAAACGCTCGATCTACGTTGAAATTAATTTCAGATATGCGATATGGTTGCTGTTGCAAAGCTTATGAATGCAACTCTCGTACTTCCTTCCCTTGATCACGTGTCCTTTTGGAGCGATCCTAGGTATATGTCGTCAGTAATGTGGTTGATGGGAGACCATCTCTTGTTCTTAATTTCTGTCTCTCCTTAGCTTATTGTATTTTTGCAGTGAATTTAAAGATATTTTTGACTGGAGGCATTTCATTGAAGTTTTAAAAGATGATATTGAGATAGTTGAATCTTTGCCGTTACAGTATGTCACGTCGAATCACTATCTCAAGGCTCCCGTCTCTTGGTCAAAGGTTTGAAGACAATAAGAATTTTCAATATATGACAAGTTACTTTAGTTCTACTCTACTTGGAACTGATCTTGATGCTTTATTTACAGGCTACTTACTACAAAGTACACGTTCTTGGTTTGCTAAAAAAGCACAAGGTGATCAAGTTTACTCACACCGATTCACGACTTGCTAATAATGGTCTCCCACCATCTATCCAGAGGCTCAGGTGTCGTGCAAATTACGAGGCTCTCCGCTACACAACAGAGATTGAAGAGCTCGGAAAGAAGTTTGTTGATAGACTTGGGAAAGATGGTGAACCATATATTGCTCTTCACTTAAGGTAATAATCGCATAAGATTGTAATTGTTTTTGGTTTTTTTTTTCGTTGTGCATCTACAAAATCTTTTTTGAAAACACTAATTTTCTATTTTACTAGGTATGAGAAAGACATGCTTGCATTCACCGGTTGCAGCTACAATTTGACTGCAACCGAGGCCGAGGAACTTAGTGGCATGAGGTATAGTGTTAAGCACTGGAAAGAAAAAGAGATTGACAGCAAAGAAAGGCGAAGGCAAGGGGGCTGCCCTCTTTCTCCCCGGGAAGCGGCCCTATTTCTCAAGGCTATGGGATATCCATCCTCGACACGAATATACATAGTTGCAGGGGAAATTTTCGGTAAAAATAGCATGGACGCATTCCAATCTGAGTACCCTAATGTTTTCACTCACTCAACACTTGCAACAGCGGACGAGTTGGAACCCTTCAAGCATTATCAGAACCGACTCGCTGCCTTAGATTATCTTGTAGCCTTAGACAGCGACATGTTTGTTTTCACATACGATGGGAATATGGCCAAGGCTCTACAGGGGCATAGAAGTTTCGAAGGATTTCGTAGGACGATAAACCCAGACAGGTTTAGCGTATATCTTTTCTGACACTCCTTCAATTCGTTGATATTTTTCTGTCAAATCTAAATCAATTTTGTTTCGTTTTCAGGTTCAATGTTGTCAGACTGGTAGATAAGTTGGATAAAGGTGCTATTTCTTGGGACAATTTTATGTCTGAGATCAAGAGCATACACTCCAACAGAATCGGAGCACCATACCTTAGACAAGCCCGTGACTCACCAAGACTCGAGGAGAACTTTTATGCGAACCCTTTTCCTGGTTGCATTTGCAATAGTTCTATGGAGAAAAGAAAGCGTAAGCGACTGGATCAGAGACCTAATCCAGTAGTTGCTTCAGAAAGATAGGTTTATCCTTTTCAGTTCGGAAGTAAAGAAAACGAACTATACAGCACGCGATGCAACCGTACTGCTGTAGTCTAGAGTATTGCGCGACACTTGATCATCAGCCTTCAGAACTTTAGCAGAATAAGGATTACAAGGGTGCTGTGATACACAATTCTTTATAATTAAGCTGTGGCTTCGATGTACAAAGGTTGAGATATCGCCGTTGAAAGGTGGGGAGCTGAAAATATTTTGTTGATAAAACAGCAGACAACACCAACAGAGCATAGATACATATTTTCGTAGTTCATTGATTTATTCATTCTTATTTCCTTCACTTCAACTATAGTGTATTGCCAAACAGACTCAATACATTTGTAATGACTTCTTTTAGTCATTTTGAGAATAGAAAATTATCTCCCCTTTTTGTCAAATATTGTTCTTAATCATCTTTCTATGTTATGGTTGTACAGTTGTACTGAAATCAGGTCAAAAGTTTAAGTGGGCAACTAGCAGAATAGATGGGGAAAAGTTGGAGGAGACCGCACTTTGGCTTATATTTCACGACTTGACCCCTAGACTAAACATAGATGATTTGAATGCAGACATGTAGAAATGAAGAGTGGTGAAACGTAAGATCAGGGGCAGACCCACATGGGGTCATGTGGGGTCCAATGACCCCACAATTTTTTATTTTTTTTTTTTAGTTTTTTTTTTAACTTAAACATTTTCGAATACTCATTTTTGACCCCACAAGAAAATTGGTTTCGGTCCGCTCCTGCGTAAGATGTCATGTTTTTTATCAAATTGCACAGAGTAACTAGACCCCATGGTCATGGAATATCACATATGAGATAAATTGGGAAGAACTCGACTTGTAGTCAACTTATTTGGGGTTGAAGTCTGGTAAATTGTCGAAAAAATCACCTATCAAATTATGAGTATCATGTATGGTGAGCTTGACATGTGATGAGTACTCACTTGTTGGACTACGCGACTGGCGTGTATAGTTGACTCGACATATTTGTTTCATATTGGTGATAATTTCGAAAGGTTAAAAAGAGAGTAACAACTACTTATTTTAATTAGGACATTTTGTGCCTCTATACACTTGTCCAAGTATCGATGAAATACAAATTTCCCAAACTCGTCTAGAATCTTTTTTATTTTATTTTTTATTTTTTTTGAAATTGTATTTTAAATAAATAAAAAATAATAATAAATGGGAGGTAAATTGGGATATTTTTTTAATCTCTGCACCGCCCACTCATCTCGTCTCTCAAAAAATTTTGATAGAGCAAGGATGATAATGACCATCCGATCCCATCCTAGACCCGTTAACGTCCCTAGTTTTGAGTTACTATTTTTGTCCCATAAAGATAGACATTGATTCCTTTTTTGTCTGTCCAAAATTATGTGTCACTTTCTTATTGAAAGTATAGATATTCGTTAATTTTTTAATATGTCTCTATTTAATGTACCTTATTTTCATATTTAAATTATTGTTTAATGTAGGAATATGTTAGGAACAATGTAAGAAAATTTATATTTTCAACTATGTTAATTACATTTTTTAAATGTGTGTGGAAATATAAATAAACCAGTGGTCGAGGTAGTACTATTGATGAACCAGTTTTTTTCACCTAGTCCCAGAAAAAAATAAAAAATCAACCAGCGACGTCGTTTCCCTAATAATCACGGAAGGGTTTTACCGCCCTCCCCCTTTTGAACTCGTTCCAACTTTCTAAAATCGTCTCCTTTTATTAGGCAATTTCTTTATGTGAATCTCCTCAGTGCTCGTGTAAATGTTGTTAATTCTTTTTTACTTTGATTTGGCGTTATTTTGCATTGGATCATGAAATTGAAAATTTATCTATCTGAGAATCCGAACAAGGAGCTTAAGATTGCTTTCTACCTTTCTGAGATGCAATTACCCTTTTTTGATTTCTCCTATTTGGTACTAATTATTAATTACATTTCTAATTTTTTATGCTTTATGGGGTATCATATTCAATTGAATTGTTATCCTCCCACACTGTTTGTTTCAGTTTCAGGAAAAAAATTATCGATCATTCTGAGAACGTTTTCTCATTGTATGCTCTATTTGTTTTTTCATACACGTATTCTTCTTCATAAATCGATGATGTTGCTGAGTAACCCACTATCTACGTGTATTTTCCTTTGTAGAATTGATGAGAATGTGAAATTTTTTAATCTGCTACTTGATTTTCCGAAATGCTAGTGTGTCATTATTGTGGTAGCTGTCTAGCTGGTGACTTTTTGACGGTTTTGTGCAAAAATGTAATGAACTGCCATCATCTCAGGACCCTTTGATGAAATTTCAGTTTGTCTTTTTATTCTGCTCATTTCTTCCATGTTATTTTCTTATCATGAAAAACACAATTCATCTTTCAGGAGCAAGTTTACAAGTTTCTGGGATTCCAAGAAGTTGACGCCTGTTGCTGACCCACAAATCACTGTTGGTGCTTAAAGCCATTATTTTTTTCTGGCTCCCAAAATGAGGTGAAAGAATGAATTTGAAAAACAAAGAACTTCACTACTTTGTTGATTGGATGCAAAGTTTAATCAATGAGAACATGGTGTTGGTTTCATTTGGAAAGTAAGCGTACAAGTGATCTATGTGTTGTATATTTGAACAAGAATCAAGGAGATAACAGTTCTCTTATGCTGAAAGTAGCACGAATAGTCTAGTTCCTGAGTTTTGACT
This sequence comes from Fraxinus xanthoxyloides, assembly GCA_903798325.1. Lineage (NCBI taxonomy): Eukaryota > Viridiplantae > Streptophyta > Magnoliopsida > Lamiales > Oleaceae > Fraxinus > Fraxinus xanthoxyloides. Next base: position 8,311 of record CAIGRL010084686.1, read on the forward strand.
GTATAAAACTGCCACTCTTGAGGAGGAGGAGACTATGGAAAAGGAACTCATAAGGTGCAAAATGAGGATGTTGTCGAGGATATGCCACATAGCCAGAATATGAAAAACTCGAGTTCCAAATCGGTTAAGTCTAGTTTTCTGATGCTGATAATTAACATAGTGTCAGTATATCTATATATAATTAGATAGATAGAAATTTATCATGTACTGTAATAAAAAATTGTGCTCAATTATACAAAAGAATTGTTACTTGATATTTTCAATCTGATGGTCCAATTTTTGCCTCAACTTGCACCATATTGTCATGAATCCTGCAGAGTTTTTTTCCTGCTTCTGTTATGGTGTCACCCATTGTAGTCTGGTTGCAAAGGATTCGAGGAATGCGCTTGCAAAAAAATCATATTTAAGAACAAGACAGAAGGTCCTTATACATCAATATATGCCACAATCCATCCTCTGGCAGAATAAGTTCGACAAAAAACGATCTTTTGAATCTTAAATATATCTGTTTATTGACAATCCATCATCTGGCAGTCACCTCTTCTAGCAATTGCCACTAAGCATGAACTTTGTTTTTGAACCAATTGCTTTTCATTGAACCAGGATCTATACTTGTTAGTAAAAATGCTATTCAAATGTTATAATCTTCTCGATTGCCTCAATGATAATGGATTGTTAAATCTTACGCTTTATTATATCGTTAATGACATATAATGGAATTCTATCATCAATATTATTATAATTTACTTCTTTTTAACATCACACACATTCAAAAACAAATAAAAACTGTAGAAATCTCTGTCATTGATGTTCATCAGCAATAAATGTGAATATTTATACTACTTGGATAATCAGAAATTAAGACAACTTTGATACAACTAACAAAACATTAAATGACAAAAAAACAATTTCTAAAACCCATATGGTACCCTGGATCATCTACTGCAGAATCTTGTTTCAGAGATGCACAAGCTTGATCATCTGCAACAAAAGTCAATCTCATTCCTCATGCTGGTGCCTTCCAAGCACAGTAAATTCCAATCTTGAAGAGTTAACATCCCATCTAAGCCCCACCTCATCGTTTTCCTCGAGTTTCCTCCTGTTCACAAAGTGTTTCTTCCATTTATCCAACAGTACAAAACTGTTACTCTTCCATTTTTTAAGCGTCAGCATGTGCTCTGTACGCGTATTGACATCAAAAACTCTGACTCTTAATCCCTCATTATTCTGGCAAAATTCCGATGGATCGCTTGTAAAGAAAGGTGCAATATGTGTCAACACTGGGTTTCTTCTGATCAAGAGTCTCGAGGAACCATCAACATCACTTTTTTTCAACACTTTCTTGATTCTCCAATGATCGGGATCCTCATCTTCAACCTGAACCAGTTGAATTATTTCAGCCTCCATTATTACTGGATTCGGAGGTTGAACTTGAACGTATGGAATTATTTCATTCCCCATTACCATTGGATCCTTCTGTTCTAATTTTTCATCCTCCACTATTATTGGATTCGGAGGTTGAACTCGAACGTATGGAATTATTTCATTCTCCATTACCATTGGATCCTCTTGTTGTAATATTTCATCCTCGACTGTTATTGGATTCAGAGGTTGAACTTGAACGTCTGGATCTGTTTCAACCCCAATTACCCTTCTTCTCGGAAGCCTTGGATTCCAAAGTCTGAGTTCAAGGTCTAGTTCTTCATCTGAGTCGGATTCTTCAACTTGAGTAGATGCGCCATACTTCTTAGTAGTGGTCTCGCGAGACAAAAAATCAATGAATTTAATATCATTCCTTCCGCAATTACTTGTTTCAGCCAAATCTTTTTTATACGCTTCAATATTATGATTGTCCTTTGTTGACGGGGATGAAACTTTGCATTCACAAGTAGGCATTAAGTGAAAGGATAAACAAACTGGTTCGTTTATCCTTGTTTCATTCACATTAGAAAGCGTCTCTCTGCCAGGAAGATTTAGCAAATTTGGGAAA
>CAIGRL010084691.1:0-11214 GCA_903798325.1 Fraxinus xanthoxyloides
CAACACTACGACCACCCTCACCCCCGCCACCACACCACCTCCACAACGTACCGCCACACGCACAGACACCACCACCGCACCAACAATAACAAATAAAAATCATCCCTGTTACAGTCCCTCAAAACCACCATACCATCGTCGCACAATGAACCACCATCCCTACAAACACCACCATCTCACCAACAAATAAAAATCATCCTAAAATGCTAAATATGTCGACTAAGCGAGGAAGAAGAAACCACCCCCAAAACCACGGCTAACGTCATTGCAGCGATGATCTGAGCTACGGTGCAGATCGCAACTGCTGAGCCTCGGAGCAAAGAGGCTCCGGTCTGCTTCTGTGGTGGCTACGACACGGCGCGACGTCCTTGATGTCACGTCATTTCCAGAGAGAGGGAGGGGATGGGAGGGAAAGAGGAGAGGAGAGGAGGGGAAGCGGGAGAGAGAGTGGAGGGAGTAGAGTGATAAATTAGAATTATCAATTAGGGTTTTAATACAGTACCCGATTTTTGAATAAATAAGCTTTAGACCTGAATTTTAAAAAGTAATTTAAACATCTGATTTTTATAATTTCCCAATTGTCTTTCCTCCTTTCACATTTCATTAAATTGGGCCAAACAAAAATTGTCCAAATAAAAGGGTCTTTCAATTCTTCCCTCTGCTTTTCGAATTTCTATTGCTTCTCTTTTGTTTTTGACCTCATTTCCATTCAATTTTCATCTTCTTTTCTTGACAAAAAGTCTCTAGGTGCTAACTTTTTAAAAAGTATAAGAACAAAATATTACAATTCATTTCTCATTAACCCCCAATATGTATAAAAAATCATTTAATATGTAATTTTTGTCCTTTCAATACTTTTCCATTTTTTTGTTCTACGAACCTTAAGAGTCATGATTTAAAACATCAATAATTCTTGTCTTTCTTGTTTGTTTTCTTTCACCTCCTCTCTTTCATTCATGGATTCTCCCTGTTTTCTCCAAAAAAAAAAAAGGGAAAAATAAATAAAGATCATATCTTAATAAAAAAAATTGATAATATTTTTCACACTCTTCTATTTCATCCAACTTTTTTTTTATGAAAATGATAAATTTGTAATTAAATTTTATAAAACTATATAAAAAATTACTAATTCATAATCAGATTTTTGCATACTAATTAGTCATTTACTTTTAAAAGTTTTAATACTGACGATAGAGAATTCTTTTCTTTTTCATCAAAGAGTACTAAAAATCTGAAATACCATAAGTTTTTTGTATTTTAATTATTTATTACTTAATTGAGGTGACTTAAATTTTTTAATTTTGAAATGGAGATGGAGATGGTGTGAGTCGAACGTCCATGACACATCCTAAATGCAAATTTCTCAACCGGTATATCTAGACCTAAGTAAATTTTATTTTAAATTGAAGTTTTCGATTCTATTAATTTCACAAGCCAAATCTATAAAAATCCACATTTTCCACAAAAGTCCATTACCTAAAAAGAGTCTATAAAGTCTTGACCGAACACAACTTACAAATGACACTCGACAAGATTAAGCAGGAAAGAAAAAGTTAAATTTTATCGTCTTTCCTATATACCAAAAGTTACCAAGCCCCTCTTTGGTGTGCTAAAATCTAGATTTTGATATAAGAAATTTATGAAATGTATAGTTAAAAAATTATGAGTCATATGAAATGTATGATTCTTAAACTTTTTTCAAATTTTTAAGCCATGACTAATGTGAGCCAAATGTAAATGAAATTGTCCAAAGACAATTTTTAGAGATATTTGGCAGCACGTACTAAGAAGGGGAACACCAAAATGTTAGTCCAACTTGATGGAAATGGGAAATATACAAAGGTATCCCAATCTTCATAAAAAACTAGTAAGAACGGAAGATTCTCACACGCAAAAGCTTCCAACACCAAGGAACATAGTTTCTTAAGACATAACCATAAAACAAGAGATTGAAATCTGCAGACGAGCATATCATCCAAAAAGGTAGCTTCACTGCTATAGCAAAGTACACACTACAAGAAGTCGCCGCAATCTCTTTGGTAGTGCATATTTAAACTGTAACTTTTCTATTATTTCTTTTTCAGGATGTACCTTCATATCAATGAGGCATAATGTCAGTTGCTTGAATCTGGAGAGAGATACATTTGTAACGGACGATATCCTTTATAAATATCAGCCACAGAACCAGCCGTCTGTAGAAGATCGTTCTTCATTTCTGAAATTTTTGATCCCATGTACTCTTTATATGTTGAAATTGAATCGATCAGACCAAAGAGTTCCTGAGCACACATTTGAACTTCCCCCTCGATTTGCATAATGGTTTCCTGCAACTTTGCCTTGGACGTCTTTACCAGACGATATCAAATAGCATGCATAGCATAAAAAAGAGGTCACTTGACGAAGACTTAAAAGCATAAAAGGAAATCCTGAACTTATTTATGGATAAGTTCCTCTACAAAGTGCTAATAAACACACTATAAAATGACTGATTTAGTGGTTGATGTGCGAGCATGAACAAATGGGAATGGGCCTACCTTCAAAAACTCTGATGCTTCCTTTTCAACATCATTCATGTTGCCAGCCTCTCTTTCAACTTCTTCCACCATTTTTCTAGCTTCTGCCGCACATCTAGAAGTGTATTCCTGTATTTCCTTCCTTGTAAAGTTAACCTGAGCTCCAACCTACAATTTTTTAGATATCAGTTGCTCCCGATTCCCGAAGATCTTTTTATAGAATTCTCCTGTGAGGCAACAATAGTACAGTCTCCAGACAATGAAATGAACCAAGTTTAAAACTCCACAGTCCAAGCTCCAAAGCCTGGTGTTCTTTCCTTTTTGGCATAAAAGAAGGCCAATGCCTAGTCATTTACTGTAGTAGAACTGACATTGAATCTGCACACCTAAAGGATGGAGAACCTAGTTCGTTTTTTAGTCCTTTTCTTACAACAAATTCTATTTTCAAATGTTGCACACACGGACATAAATTTAATTTAACTCCCTAAGAAAATAATAACAATAGCAAACCTTCACTGTGTAAGCTTTAGGAGGTTGCTGAGTCACAGGAAAAGGAAGAGCAAAAACATCCTCAAAGTTCCAATATATTAAAATATATATATATATTGCAACTTGTAGGCCATTATGTACATAGAGTTAAAAACCAAACCAGACCAGCCTGTTTATCTGGAAGACCAGCCCCTAGGCTAATGCCTGGTGGTGTTCAAGGACCGGTGTACAGTCAACCGGTGAAAAACCGCAAAGAACAGAACCGAATAAAATCTGCCAAGCTTACTAAAACACACATTGGACCGGTTTTTAGAAATATTCTATGCCATCGCCACGAAGTCAAGGATTGAACCTGAGACCTCCACCGTAAAGATGGAGCCTTTTAGCACTAGGGTAATTCGGGCTTTAGTGTAAAACAATAACTAAACTTTTATATAAGACTTATCTACTTGGTATTTTATTTTCTTGAATAAACATTACAGTCAAGCATAAATTATTTAAAACCTGAGTTATCTGAAAAAAATGAAAAATATTTTTTTCTTTTTTGAAAGGTATAAAAAAAAAAATTATTTTTTGACAAACAAGTAATCTAAGTCGTACATGTTGTCCACTTCCAGACTACGCCAAGCCTTTCATTTATGACCATCAACGTTCCTCGCAGTGAATGTTAAATTCAAGGACCCAAAAATGAAAGATCAACCAACCAAAAGACAGTGTGAGATGAAATAAGTATGCTTCTAAACAAATTAGACAGTTAGAGTGATCTGTGATTAATTAGCAGAAACCACCACAATTCAATCCTCTTTGTGAGGTCTCCATCATCATATCTAAGGACAAATACTAAGCAATCAAGATTTGATGCTAGGTTTCAATAAGTAATAATACTAGGAACAGGGGAATTAATTGTACTAAACTGAATTTTAAAGATCTTTAGTAGTCCTTAGCCTATGTTTTGGGAAATATTTAAAGCTGCTTATAATTTATAGGAAAACTTTAATAATAAACCTAGAGGAACGTGTTGACCTAAAATCACATATAATGATGCAATTAAAATGAATTCGGGCCTACTGTATTTTGCAAAGTGGATGTGGGATATATATCTCTTAACATATGCTTCTAAACAAATTAGACAGTTAGAGTGATCTGTGATTAATTAGCAGAAACCACCATCAATTCAATCCTCATTGTGAGGTCTCCATCATCATATCTAAGGACAAATACTAAGCAATCACGATTTGATGCTAGGTTTCAATAAGTAATAATACTAGGAACATGGGAATTAATCGTACTAAACTGAATTTTAAAGATCTTTAGTAGTCCTTAACCTATGTTTTGGGAAATATTTAAAGTTGCTTATAATTTATAGGCAAACTTTAATAATAAACCTAGAGGAACGTGTTGACCTAAAATCACATATAATGATGCAATTAAAATGAATTTTGGCCTACTGTATTTTGCAAAGTGGAAAAAGAGAATTCGAGATTGAGGATTGATCAGCTAAGTATCATGGGCAGAACAGAGGAAGGCCAGGCATTTGTTTTTACATTTGAGCCAAAATGCTCAATTATCTCCATGGAACTATGTGGCAAATGATAGTGGGGCGCATCAGTCGACTATTTGAGATTCTTCCAATACATACACAATCTCATATTGGACAACCTTTTGATTGAGGATGTAATCTGGTCAGTTTAATGCAGAATGACAGGTGGGCGATCATTTCATGACTTGTGATTTTTAATGAATTTAGGTGAGGATGCAAAAGAAGCATTTGCAAATATCTATTGGTTGTGAGCACTTACTTTGTCAATGTTGGATTGAAGGGCAGAGATGTGATTTCTTTTCTCCTCAATTTTAGCAGCATTCTCTCCTGATTGTTGCCGAAGAGATATCAATTCTTCCAGTTTCTCTACTGAACTTCTTTTTATGTCCTCAGCAAATGATGTAAGTGCAGGTTTCAGTATTGATTTGTAATCTAATCCCAGTACATCACTAGGTGTGAACCCCTTAGCATTCAACTGATATTGAAATCCAATTTCAAGCTTTAACCTAGAAACAAAATATGAGTACATATTGTCATCATGGGGAAGGGCAAATCATAAATTTTATGGTTGGTGAATTAAATGCATACTGAAAATTACTCGGTTATTAATGGGCAGATAACCAAGACATGGAAAACTATGTATTGGCAATTCACCTTCTACGAAGATATTAATTTAGTTTTATCTTGTTATTCAACCACAATGGAAAGTGAAGTGCTGTCCAGTGGAAAGCTAGGCATGTGTCTAAAATATTGCTATCAATAAAATGATCAAAACAATGAAGAAGGGGTCGATCTCCTATCCCTTTCTCTCCAACTTCACAAAAGAAGAAAATTGTAATAATTAAAATTTATTATAATATATTCAGTTCAAAAGAATCAAAAAACAACAAAGAAAGTCATCTGCCTTGAACCTAATGGATAAGTTTGCATCAAGTCCGAACAATCCATGAACCTAAATCATTAAAACTACTTAAAACTGTATTCTAAGGATAATTTCTTCTTATTTAAAACCGTGATTATAAACACAAATCAAAACTACAAAAAAGAAAATAAAAATCCAATGATAATTTTCTTTAAATTCACTTCAAAAACTAACAACGGTGCAAGGAGAAGATTTAAAAACCTCCGGAGAGCTTGGTTGCACTCGATTGTTAGCCACTCAAGCTCCTTTAACTTGTGCCCTATATCAGAATCAAGCTCCCAAATCTTCTCCTCCCAACCATTCCTAGAAGCATCTGCTTCCTCTATTTCCCTCTCCACAGCCTGCAATTCCCTCTTCATCCTCTCTGCATCCCTTGCATTAATACCCTGTTCCTCAATATTTCTCTTCAACTCCTCATTCTCCACACAGATCATTTTCCTCTCGGCCACCTTTACCTCCAATTCCTTCTCCTTCTCCTCAAGTTTCTTTTGCACCTCCAGCATATGCCCGTCCAACTGCTCAATAATCATATGGAACTTAGTCAAGTCCTTCTCCAATATAGCCTTCTCCTGCTCCAATACCTCCTTCTGGCTCGGTCCCTTCTTCAAACTGTCCAATTTTGCCTCCAATTCATTCACATTTCTTTCAACAGCCTTCACATTCTCTTCTATTTTATCCCTTTCCTCCCTCAACTCTCTCATAAACTCTTCGTCCAAAGCATCCACAGAATGATCATCCCCCCTAATATAACTCAAGTAACTCTTTGCCGTGTACTTGAACATGCTATTATCCTCAAAACTAGACGGGGAGCTCAGCAAATGATCGTTGTACTTAACTATCTGAACAACCCAGAGAATGACCGCAAGCAAATTTGGCCAGGCATGAGGGGTACCCGGGGCTTTGAGAGCGGATTTGTTTAATTTCAAGGGGCATTTCAGGAATTTCAAGACTTTCAGAACGAGGTCTTCATCTAACTTCTGCGCTGAGAAGCCAAGGCGGTGAAGGAGGAATTTGAGGGTTTCAGTGATGTCTTTGGCGGAGGGAAGAGGGGGTTTGAGAGAGAATGGGAGGGAGAGGGAGGCAAGATAAGCGTTGATGGTACGGATAGAAGCAAGTTGGTAAGATTTTTCGGTGACGGCGGCTGAAGGGCGTCCGATGGAGGCGATTGAGGGCCGACTGCTGCAGAAACTGGCATCGGATTCGCGGCCAGGGACCGGGGTGGAAATGTATTGCCATGGGTCTGATGCGTTGGTGGGTGTGGGTGTGGGTGGTGGAGGACGGCGGTCCGAGGCTAAGGATTCCGTAGCACGGCGGCGACCGGCGCCTCTCATAGTCGAAGATCGATTGGAGTTTGTCCGTTTCTCTCTTCTTTTGGTTTTCTTTTTTATCAGATTTTTCCCGCCTAGTTCTGATAGAGCGTAAAGTAATAAGCCAGAATTTGGGGATGAGGTTGGTGATTTTAAATTCTATACATTTGTTGGGTTTGAACTTTAATTAATAGAATGGATTGGGCCAAGTCTTTGACAAATATTCATAACTACAAATCCTCAAAATTGATTAATCACGATGGCCAAGTGTAAATTAGCCTTTATTTGGTTCCATTATTTTTAAAATAAATTTTTTTATCTTATTTTCAATCACATATTTTTCAATAAAATAAAATTACATACAAATTTGAAATTTTTCCTTATTTTTTAACAACATGTTTGCATAAAAATAGTATTCCGAAATACATTATGGACAAAAAAAAAAAGAAACCCAAACAAGCTCTTAGTATATACTAAGAACTCAATTTGATGATTGTGCCCCTGTTTGCTGGGGATTAAAATCAAATTTTTAGTAAATTTTGGTAAAAATTGATGAAATACGTGGTTAAAAATTGTGGATTCTATTAAATATTTAATTAAAATTAATTGTTAATTTTGACTTAAATTACAATATATGTATGTTTATATAACCATGGATCACAAATGTTAGTGTTAATTTGTAAGGTGTGATTTTCATTACAATCATGTTAGATGTACATAATTTTCTATATTATTTCACGTGGCAAAACATGATTGGTCAATTTTTTTAAAAATAAAAAAACACTTTCACATCCAATATTTTTTGGACAAGCTATGGGCATTATCCATATTTTTTTGAACAACAATGGAATGTACACTTAACATTATTCTTTTCATTATTTTGCTCCATCCTAACATGACATTGGAGACTAACTTTCACATGATACGTCAATTGTTATCTAGCTCTTGTTTGGATTTCATTTTTGAAAAAATGTATTTTTTTTTCTTATTTTCAATCACATATTTCGAATAAAATAATATTACGCATAAATTCAATATTTTTCTTATTTTTTAACCACACATTATTCAAAAAATCACTATTTCAAAATACATTTTCTCCTAAAATCTATTTTTAATGGAGCTTATTTTTAGGAGCTTATGTTGGGTTTTAGCCCTTATTTGACAACCATTAACTAAGGAAAACAAAGTTTTGAATGGTATTTTTTAGGAGAATGTGTGGTTAAAAAGTAAAAAAAAAATTTGGATTTACGGGTAAAATATTTTTTCATGTGAATGTGTGGTTGAAGATGAATATGTGGGAAAAAAGTTTGAAAATAATGATCATTGAACATGTGTTTAATTTGTCATGTGAACCTACATATGTAACCCCTCTCAATGTGGTGGTTGATTATTCTTGTAGTGAAGGGGAGATGGCGGAGAGTGTGTTGAGCTAGAACAGTTGGATATTAATCCAGTCAAGGTAACTGAACCTAAGGAAGCTTCAATTCCTGATCCCCCATGGACATCAAATGAGTTGGTTGTTTCAACTAAGGATTCTACTTCTGATAATGAAACTAAATTGCCTAAAGAACCTTCGTCCAAAGTCAAATTGAATCACCCTAAGGATAATGTGATTGGAGATATAGAAGAAGGAATGAGACTTCGCAAGAGGGCTTTGAACAACCTGTCATATGCGAGCTATATGTCTCAGATTGAACCGAAGAAGGTTGAGGAAGCCATTAGGGATGAATGTTGGATTAATGCTATGCATGATGAGTTAAATCAGTTTGTTAGGAACGAAGTTTGGGACTCAGTGTATTGGCCTGATGATTGCAATGTTATTGGTACTAAGTGGATATTCAAGAATAAAACTGATGATCATGGTACCATTATAAGAAATAAGGCTAGGTTGGTTTCTCGGGGTACACTCAGGTTGAATGTGTTGATTTTGATGAGACATTTGCCACATAGCTAAGCTTAAATCTATTAGAATTCTTTTGGCAGCTGCCTATACTTTGGGCTTTAAATTGTATCAAATGGATGTCAAGAGTGCNGCTATATGTCTCAGATTGAACCGAAGAAGGTTGAGGAAGCCATTAGGGATGAATGTTGGATTAATGCTATGCATGATGAGTTAAATCAGTTTGTTAGGAACGAAGTTTGGGACTCAGTGTATTGGCCTGATGATTGCAATGTTATTGGTACTAAGTGGATATTCAAGAATAAAACTGATGATCAAGGTACCATTATGAGAAATTAAGCTAGGTTGGTTGCCTATGGATACACTTAGGTTGATGATGTTGATTTTAATGAAACATTTGCCCCGATGCTAGGCTTGAATGCATTAGAGTTCTTCTAGTGGTTGCCTGTATTTTAGGTTTCAAACTGTACCAATAGATGTCAAGAGTGCCTTCCTAAATGGTATTCTCCAGGAAAAAGCCTACGTGGAACAACTTAAAGGGTTCGTTGATCCGAAATATCCTCACTATGTGTATGGGCTGAATAAAGCCTTATATGAGCTGAAACAAGCTCCTAGAGTTTGGTATGATCAACTTACTGCATATATTCTAGAATATGGTTTCACGAAAGGTGGTGCAGACAGAATCTGTTTATAAGACGAAGTGAGGATACCATCACCATAGCCCAGATCTATGTGGATGATATCGTCTTTGATTCTCCCGTTGATTTCCTTATTTATGAGTTCGCCAAATGTATAAAGCAACAATTTGAGATGAGCATGATTGGTGAATTAACGTACTTTCTTGGTCTTCAAGTCAAGAAACTGATGAGGGATTATTCATATCTCAATCGAAATATGCCAAGAATCTTGTCAAGCGGCTTGGGTTAGACAACAAGAAACACACTAGAACCCCTATGAGCATCAGTATCAAGTTAGGTTTAGATCCTACAGGCAAGAGTGTTGATTAAATACTGTGTAGGAATATGATAGGTGGTCTGTTTTACCTTACTGCTAGTAGACCTGACATAGCGTCTAGTGCAGGGGTCTGTGGGCGTTTTCAGGCTGATCCTAAGAAATCACACATGAGCGACGTGCGACGTATTATTAGATATGCCATGGTACTGTTGAGTATATGATCATGTACTTTAGGGACTCTAATCTTGATCTTGCTGGTTATTCGGATGCCGATTAGGCTGGTGGTGCCGATGATAGAAAGAGTACTTCTGATGGTTGTTTTTATGTTGGTGCTAACCTCGTTACTTGGTTGAGTAAGAAACAAAATTCTATCTCATTGTCCACAGCCGAGACCGAGTACATTACGGCAGGAAGTTGCCGCACTCAACTGCTTTGAATGAAGCAGATGTTGAGTAAATTATGTGATCAACATCAGCGCCATTAATATTTCTAAAAATCTTGTTCAACACTCTCAAACTAAACATATTGACATCAGACATCATTTTATTCGAGAGCTTGTGGAAACTCAAATTGTGAATTTTGAACATATTTTTACCGAGAACCAATTAGCCGATTTATTTACTAAGCCGTTGGATGGTCTTGGGTTTGAAATTCTTAGAACAACTATTGGTATTTGTGTACCTCATTGACTAAGTATATTTGATGCATGCTGGTATTCTACTATAATGTGACATTGTATTATGCATGCATCATATTTATTTACTTATTTTCATGCATTTTATTTTATGTTCTTGTGTTTTGTTAGACTTTTTCTATGTTTTGTGTGCTTGATGCATTCATATTTTGATACGAAAAACAAACAAAAAAAAGGCTCAATGTCTTAATGCTAGTTTTCGAAGCCTCTCATAACCTGGTGCATTAACCGACCTAAAACTCGTTATAGGGGTCATGTTAGTCGTTTAATGGAAAGGAACTTGCACTTAAGATAAATATTTGTACTGTAAGTCAGCGGGAGAAAAGAATTTTTTAATTCCAAAACGAGCTTTTATATGTAGGTTCTAATGTGCCTTACGAGTTTGACATTCATAAGTAGATGAATATACTTATGAGTAGTAATGTTTAGCATGTCATTTCTTACAAAATTAAGGTTTGGAGTCCTACCGCTGAGGATTAGTAACACTTAACACATATGAGTCACTTATATTATTTACTCCATGAATACTTTAAGTTGGAGTTGTGGGAAAGATTACTGTTTACTGCATATACTTATGATTGCTTATACTTACATTATTAAGATGTTGTGTGATTTTGTTTTGTCTCTTGTCATTGTGTGACAAAAAGAGGGAAAAAAATTGAGTTTTAATTGTGATTGAATCGTGATTGCTATATATGAAATTGATATCATTTTTGACTTGCATTTTATGATTTGCATTTTATGTCTGATGTGTCGTTGGGGTGAGACATAAATACATTTACCTACAATTTAAACACTTTGAGAGTTTGCATATAGGGGGAGCACATGCATATTTGTTTAATTTCAGATTCACTAAATTAAGTTTTTGATATTTTAATAGTCTCAATGTTTCGTT
>CAIGRL010084692.1:0-13997 GCA_903798325.1 Fraxinus xanthoxyloides
GAACATAATCTGTTCTGCACTCCATCCTTGTTAAGATATATATATATATATATAGATATTCATTAGTAAATGGAAATTATAGTTTCTTTTTCAAGAAGAAAGCCATAGATAACCCATTGAAGTCTTACAGGCCTAATTCAAAGTGTAATTACACCGACCCGTGATATACCTACCTCTAAATATTACAGGTAGAATTTGGATCTGTGCTTTTGAACAAACTGTCAGCCTCTTCATAGAATGAATTATATTAATGTACTTTATATCACAAATTGATTCTTGCTTTCGTCGACTTTTTAAGCTAAGAATATATTTTGATTCATAGTATTTGTATATATCTACAGGTACAATACCAGTAAAACTTCTCTTGCAGCTTTCAACAGCATTCCAAAAGGGTGGACTATGTAACAGGAATGGGACTTTCTTTTACAAGGAACATCTGAAGAAAAGCAACATTCCTGTTTTGGCACTTGCTGGAGATCAAGACCTCATTTGTCCTCCTGAAGCTGTATATGGTAAAGTGCCATTTCAACTATACATGGTTCATTTTTGTTGCACAGTTTTATTTATTTGCCTTTTTTTTGTTTTCCTTGGGTGGACAAAATGGAGTAGAAACAGTCAAGATGATTCCCAAGCAATTGGCTTCATTCAAAGTTTTTGGAGAACCAAAAGGTCCACACTACGCTCACTATGATATAGTAGGAGGTCGTCTGGTATGTTTTGATCTTAAATATTTCATGTTGGTTATACATTGGCCACTGAATTTCATTTTGTTTCAATTGAACTGAACTTAGACCTTTGTTATAATTTTGTCTGATTGCAGGCTGCACATCATGTGTACCCGTGCGTGGTTGAATTTCTATCTCATCATGATCAGGCTTGAACTTATACCGACGTCGTGATCGAGCGTACCCTACATGCATACAGTTCCATGCTTCTAACCTCGTATCATATTACACTTATATTTACACATTTGAAACAAAAATGACTCAAAATTTAATGAGAACAAAGATCTGTTTGTTGTTGTTGAACTCTTAGAAAAGTTTCTTCATTTATTTATGGGATTTGTCTTCTATCTTTAACCCCATATCATGTACAGCACCGCAATCCTAGTTCGTATACATTCGAAATGTAAACGACCCAAAATTTAATGAGAACCAAACTCAATTTGTTTGAAAGTCAAAGTTTTCTTCATATATTTCTGGGATTTGGCTTCTCAGATACGCATCAAAATTATACAATATTTTTTTTGATATTTATTTTCTTCACATTTTTTGTCCTCCTAATGTCTGTGTCAAATTCTAATTTCTCTTGGAAATGATATGCTGATATACAAATATTCAAGAATTCAACTTGCTTTTCTTCATCTTTGTTCATTAGATCAAATGACACTACAAAACTAAAAGGTTGAGACTTTGCTGTCAAGAAAAATGGGTTGAGGACCAAATTGTGACAAGGTCCATTAATTGAGGAATAATGGTGCAAATTTTTCCTTTATTCTAATATGATTGGGAGATAAAAATCCAATACTATATCTGTAACCACTCCATTCATTGTAACAAAAAAATAGGTGAAAATGAACATTCCCAAAAAATAAAATCATTGAAATTTCAGGTTATAAGTATGAAATATCTTCACTTCACAGTAATTTTCACGAGGAATAAAATTAACAAAATTTATCTTCTCTATTCTAAGGCAAAACAATGCAGCGTACAATGTATAATTTTTGCACTAAAGACATATACTTAGACCAACCTTAATAACATAACAAAAGAAAATATATATTCTGCAAGCCGAAGAAAAAGAACGAAAGAGAGATTGCAAATCAGGTGAAATCACATAGATATAACAAAGCAAGATCTTTGATTATTGAAACTATAATCAGCTTATAATGATCCCAACCGGAGAACTTTCAATCCACAGCTCAGCAGCCAAACAAGAACCGGTGTGGTTTGATTAAGCAAAATCACATATTGAAATGCAAAATCAAAGAATTACCTTTCTATAAAGGATGATGAAATCCTCATTAGAATAAAAATATAAAAAAAAAAATGATATACAAGAAATGCAAGTATTATATGGTTTAGGTTTGAAGCTTAGCTGGTGTTTTGCATATGGGGCAAATATTTTTCTGCACAAGCCACTGCTTTATGCAGTGAATGTGATAGAAGTGTCCACAATTCAGCTTCCCGGTTTCATCATCAGTCTCATATTCCTCCTGACAAGAAAAATTGAGAAAATGGTGACGTGAATCACAACGAGTGTACACGTGGTCCGATAAAAAAATAGGAGAAAAAAGAACAGAGAAATGGGAAAAAGTCTTGAGATGAATTTTGTTAGACGGACCTGACATATGCTGCATTTCCTTTCTGTTTCTGTGGGGAATTTTGATGACAAATTATCCAACATTGGAACCTTATTCCTCCTCAAACAGCAGGATATCTCATCCTCCTTCAGTCCAGTGCTCACGTGCCCAATTCTGTCACCGAGTTCCAGTAATTCCTGTTTGTTTCACCAAAATAACGCCATTTAAAACTATCATATTTGGTAAGGTCGTGTCTATTACTGCAGGGACCAAACATGTACTAGAATAATCAATGTCCTAAAGAAGCGAAAGCAAAACTAGCTAAAACAAAGGCATTCATAGAGTTACTGATATACCTCATATGACATGTTATCGACATCAAGTCTCCAATCCCTGAATTTATCAAGTTGTTCAGATCTTCCTCCCATCAGAAGACCACTTTGGAGCATTACAATCTACAACCAAATGTAATGGAACCATAAGGAGCCAAGTCAAATCCAATCTATGAAGTAATATCTATCCACACCATTATTGTAGTAAAGGTCATAACGCTAGATGAATCATTACTGCAAGGGGTTATCATAAGAGTCTATATTGTAAATTCAATTTTCAAGGGAATGAATAAGATGTGTATGGTAGAATAGCTCAATATTAGCCACATGCAGGAAGATTACCCACAAATGGACATTTCTCCTATGAGGAGATTAGTTTTCTCCTATGGGGAAATCAGTTTTGGAATAGTGATTATTTTTGGAGAATGTGTAATTGAAAATTAGTTTACATGCAAAATATTTTATTATTTGAATGTGTGGTTGAAAATGAGTTTGAGAATAATAATAAAAAAAGAGTGTTAGTTTAATGGATGTCGGGCTAAGTATTTTGCTTATGTTTAATCTTTCACGATCAAAATGTTAGTCATCCTTGCCAAATGCCATTTTGGTTCTTACCTAAGACTGTCTAATTGAAGATGATAAACATTTCTTCATATTTGCTTCAAAATCTTCCTAGTCGACCACAAAGTTCAATGTAGAAGCAGCATGCAAATATGAATCATCTACACTTGCAGAGCAGTCACCAAACTCGACCTCAAGCTAACAAGTTCTAATGGTTTTTCAGTACACTACCCTACGAGAAAAAAACACACTACAAGAACTTCAAAAGTTGTAGAATGTTAAGAGGAGGAGGAGAGAGAGTTGGGGTTACATTTTACACCAACTTGAGTGCAGTATATGAACTTTGCAATGAAACCAACGGAGTGGCAGAAAATGATTAATCTAGCTGACTCCAGATTTTTTCGTAATGGGCTTAGTTTTTTGTTGTTGTAAGTAGGTATATTTTACACAAAATTTGCACTACAAGAAAACACACTACAAATCTACAATGGTATAAAACCCACAATTCAAGAGCTTCAACATAACTAATCAAATGTAAGACTCCTCTGAGAGCTTCCCATCTCAATATCATAACTTTCTGATCCTTTATCTAGAATACAATTTACGAAGTGGCGATGCAAGGCTAACTCGTATTATTGGTGAAGGGATAAATTTAATCTTTAATCATAGCAAGATTTCGTGAAATTCAATTCACTCAATAATATGAAAAGAAAATCTAAAATCAAAATGCCCTTAAATTCAATAAATAGGATAAAGCTCCTTGTGGACCTAAGATTAAACGAACCTCTGCAAGTTCATCACGGAAACCATGTCTGAGATGGCGATGATATCTAGATCCGGAAATGCCTGCCCTAGAGTGTGTCATTCCCAAGGCAATGCCAGTATCATGGAAAGGGATATCTTCAGAGGTCACCATTCTCCTCATATTATATGAAGAACGCTGAAAATGAACAAATAAATCCAGGTTAGCGTATGCGTAAAATTACTAACCATATAGTTTGACTGAAAAGTATCAAAGTGGGGTTCAATCTTAACTTTCTGAAGCATGTAATCTGTGAAGATCACTTGAAAACAGAAACTCCAAGAAATAACAGAGGGAAGTCTAAGAAGGACCGTCCTTACAATTTATTCAACATGTCCATCTTATATGAACAACAAATTCATTTTTCATTTAAAGCTTGGTACGTGCACAATTTTGTAAAAGGGTGGCTGCCAGACTTGAACCAAGTCCTTTCCCGCTTTGATACTATCTTCAACCACCCCGTATAAAAGCTTTGGTTATTAGAGAGTGGCATAATATATTCAACAAAACCATGGCGGATCAAATTTAGAAAACTGATAAGCCGAATTCATTCTAAAATCTTGGTTCAGCAAATTAAGACAGTAATACACAATATTCTCTGAACTCATCCGCACAAAACAAAATAAAAAAGCTAAAAATTCAAAAATCAAGAAACAGATCATATTCGAAATGATATGATTATAGAGTAAAAATGTAAAATTACCTCCCTCCGACTATGAATAATTCTATCAACCCCATCAGCTTTGCTTCCGGAAGAAACTGCAGGCCTTTTTGAAACAACACAATGCACAGACGCAGCAACCTCGTTGGGCCCAATCCCAGGACCACACAATACATCAGGTACACTCTCACAATTTGATGATAAAGCCAACGGCTGTGATGGATTTGATGTTGAATTATTGTTATTTTTCATGTTATTCGTAGCAATAACAGCAGGATAACTATTAGTGTGTAAATTGTTGTTCTTATTGTTGTTGATTTTCTTGTTCTTCACCTTTATCCTTTTCACCTTGTTAGCATTCCAATTAGCTGAGGTTCTTATCACTGCAGGAACTGAGACCTTTGAGGAGGCAGTGCAGCCAAGTCCTCTGAATGTTTCGGCCGTGAAGATCTTTTTCTTGGCGGCGGCGGCGATGGTGGAGGAGGAGGGGAGGTGGTTTTGGTTTCTGGGCTTTCTACATTTAGTGTGTTCTGCCATTGCTGAGGTGTCTGCAACCACCGCAGCCATGGTGGTTCAGTCTTGAGAGAAATATCAAGTTTTATGTGAGTTGTTGAGAGATAAGGAGATTATGGAGAATGAATTGTGCGTGAAAACTAAGAAATTTCAAGAATGGAATTTTGTGAATTTGAAGAGTAATGCTTCTGAAGGAATCTGTGTGAGAGTGGGTCGGGTGGGGTGGAATTTAGGAATGTTCTTGACTTGCGAAGTGAGAATGGAATTCTTGAATGAAAAAAGCGAGAATCGTGGACAAATTATTTTATTATTTTTAAAATATAATTTTTTTATAGGATAAAATTATGTCATTATAAGCAAACACAATGGACAATAAGAACAAAGGAGAATGCGTGCCGAAAAAGGGATAAGAGATGTCACGAGCGATTGTAATTTTATGGCTCGACAAATTCAACGGCATGGTACAAAATTCGTTAAGTAGACAAATAACAAGAAGCAAAAATTCTGCAAGTTCAGAAGATTTTTACGTGAGAATTTAAACGTAATTTTTTCTTTTTCTTTTTCATAATAAAAACCAAGAAAGACAAGCGGATGAAAATCTATTTTTTATTTTTATCTTATACAACATTTTGTATTCTATTTTTATATTAAACGCTATGGAAAATTGTGCTTAATTGGTGGGAAAAAAAAAAGGTGGAGGAATAATAGTGTGGTATTATATTCCCCTATGCAATGCACCTTATTCTTTAAATAAAATTATAGTTGGGATCCATAACGTGTTGAAAATGTGGTATGTAGGTACTTAACCTATTATTTTAGCTATTACAGTCTCCAAACTTTACTTTTGTAGCATTCAAGTCCTAAATAAACAATTTTATCTGTATCTTTGATTAAAACTCGATTTTCTATTAGAAGAGGAGTTTATCTTTATATTAATTTAAATTAAAAATTCAAAAATTCTTATCATTAATTTAAATTAGTATAAGGATAAACTCCTCTTCTAGTAAAAAGATGATTTTTAATCAAAGATAAAGGTAAAATTGTTTATTAAAAGAAAAAATAAAATAAATTAGGAATTGTAGTGAGACAATTTGTTCAAAAGACTATATGCTTTTATGTTATTTTTCTTTTCACTCTTTTTTTTTTTTTTAAACAAACATAATGTTAAAGTTTTATTTTAATGGAAAAAAAATGAATTTTCAAATACAAGGATAAAATCGTCAACTGGAGGAGATCTACATATTACGAAAATGAAATATTTAGGACTAAGTCTGCTAAAGTATTAGGTTTTGGGGCCTTCTTCCTACAATTTCAATAAATTGGGGACTCCGTCTAGAAATTCTTCCATTCTTTATTTTCGGTGGATGGAGCATATTATCATTTTGAATGAATTGGTTAGGTGGGGTCTGTTTTGTCTTCTTGCATCCAACTTGGGTGGCTAAATGAAGCACTGTTTATGTATTTTTATTTTTATTTAGTTTATTATTACTTTGAAAATTAGAGATTACAATTTAGTCCATAACAAGTCTATGTATTTGAAATCAACTTCACCGAATGTTTCAATTATTATTGAGTCAATAATTCATAATTCAAGAAGAAAATGAGATAAAACCCACGTTTTTTCTCAATTCGAGACTATCGTCCAAGAGCTATTTATTTACTTTAATCTTAACCGCTACTTTCAAGAGCAATAATAATAATTCGAAAACAAGAAAAGTAGACATTGAGTAATTATAGTGATTCACGTAAATCCTCACTATAACGGAGAAAATGAACGTGCAAGTTTTTTCCTTGCAACTCTTACGCAAAAATGGCGTCGTAGTAAATCTTTCGAAAATGAACGTGCAAGTTTGAAATAAGTAGGATTTTGCTAGCAAATAGCAATATATGTAAGTTTATATGATCTAATGGGTGGGACCATGAAACTATACTTTCCTTCAACACTTTAATTGATGGTATAATTTGTGTCTGCGTTCAATACTTTTTCCTTTCCTTTGCTACAAGTTTGTTTTGTTTTATTTTTTCAGAATAAATTTTGTGAAAAATGTTTTTTTATATATAGAATATGTGATTTAAAAGTAAAAAAAAAATTATGGGTTCACGTGTAAAATTATTTTATTGGGAGTACATATTTTCAATGGATTATGCCATATTGTCAGAAGGATTTTGATAGATACTGTAACAAAATTGTAGGTGACACCAGAAGATTAGATGAAAAAACTAACCGTATTTTAAACAGTCCAATGATAGAATGTCGTAGACATATCGTATGACATTATGTCAATCTTTCTATCAACCTATCTGAAACTATAGCATGATTGTTTTTCAAATTGTAGGTTTCAGCAAATGATTGGATGAAAAAACTGATTGCATTTTAAACAGTCCAATGATAGAATGTCATATAACATTATATCAACCTTTCTGTCAATCTATATGACACTATAGTATAATTGTTTTTCAACTATGGTTCTAGGCCTACTAGGCGTCCTCTCCGCTCCTTCATCTAGCCCCCGTATACAGAAATATGATCCACCTAATCAATATTTCTCTTTGTTAGTAGGAGTTGAGGGAGAGAGGTATCAATACGTAAACTTTGGACCTAAGCTATGAAAATATCAACACCAAGACCGTCGGAACAATGAGAATTAGTGACAAATATGATGTTAGTGGCGTTAAAGAAATATAATCGTAAGCTCATTGACAAAGTGAAAACAAAATAAGACGAGTGACCAAATAATTGAAAGTCGAGTAAAAATAACGACATTAAATTTAAGTCGGAAAAAAAAAGGAGGTAACTAAAGTTGTTGATGAGACCCCTAAAGAGAATAGGCAAAACTGTTTACTTGATTCATAAGGCGTGATGACAGTTTCGAATGTAATGACTAATAATCATCACTTCACAATGTAAAATCCTCTTGAATTGAGACATAACATTCAAATCTCGACATCAAATTATGAGTTTTTTACATGTTCAATGACTCAAAATCTCCAAATCAAACGAAAACTAGTCAGTGGCTTGTGACTTAACCATAAACTTTATGAAATCTCTTTTCTGAAGTTGTACATTTGTTAGACTGTGTTGTTCACTTATCATCTCGATTCTCAACTACAAATCAACCTATTTTATAGGGATATACTCTAGGTTGCCTAATTTCTTACGGTATACAAAGGAATTTAAGGGGGTTATTTATTTGTAGGTGATAAAGAAATAGACGTGATAGAAAACATGTTTTAAACTTCTTCATAAGTGAAAAAATATACGTTGACAAGTGGACATAGCTGCCACATTAATGGGATCAGTATAAATCTTTGTGTTTTATGTGTATATTGTTGGTGATTTGTTTAGTGAAATGATTGTTTGTAATTGACAAAGTGAATGACAAAGTTTAATTCACATGAGCATAAACTTAATATGGAATAGAAAAGCGAAAAGAAATGAAGGAGAGTGAAAGACGAAAGAAAAATTCGAGGTAAGTGATAAAACACTTTCTCCTTAAGACAAATTGCCCCGCAATGGTGCTAACGGATTACGACACTTATCTCCCAGAATACAATTGATACAACTTGTGGTAGAAGCAAAACCACAATAACAACGAACTTGAACAATTTTTTTTTCTCTTTACTAGAAAATAACTTTTGGAATGATTTTTTGATAGATTTTGCAAGAGATTTTGATGCAAGACTCAATGCAGAATGATATTGGATGCATAATGTACTTCCAAAGGATCCCATTTATAAAAGATGAGAGATTGTGAATAAAGAGACACACTTCAAAACTCAACAACCTTCACGAAGGGATGCAACTCTTACTGTCACTGGCCTCTCGTTCGAGCGTCAATAACACCTTTTCAATAGATCTTTTTGCCCGCCTACCGCTAGCTTGTCACTTGAGTGACAACTTTTCACTAGCTGGGGGCTAGCCTGTCGCTCAAGCGACGGTGTTAGCTGATTTTGCCTCCTTTTCTCCTAATTTTTCTTCCAACTTTGGACCGTAATTTCTCATTTATTCGAAATTGGTTTTGAGATTTTAAATATACTACAACGATTTGCTCGACGAGTAAAACAAGTTAGTCAATTTATCTCTATAATTTGACAATTGAATCAAATCCGAATATTTGACCAAAAGTCCACACAAAGTCACATTTGAAGTTTATACTTAACTAATTTTTTCAATCTTTAAACAAAATCGAACATATATTTCTAATTTTCGTTTCATTCATTATTGCTCTCAATATTTCTATTAGAACTTAATTTTTTAATGCACTTACGATTAATCCAATGTAAACCAGGTTTAAGTGCATGTTTCATTGAATCTTGTTTTCTCCATCAACCCTTTACTAAAGGAGACTGTCTTATTCTATGCATCATTGCCTCCCAATGAAACAGAGAAAAAGAATTCATATTTCGCTTAAACTTTTGCACAGAATACAGATGTTTGATTTCATCTTGACAAGGTTTTATTTGATTTTATTCTCTTTCACAGAATTTTTCCTAGAACCTTGACCTCAAACTTTTTGTACTATCTGTTAATTTTACTAGCGTGATCATCCACTTCGTTCTCATATTTCTCATACAAAAAATGGAAATATTGCCAAGAAGAGAAGTCCTTGATTTTCGTATGCAAGAATGGAAGTTAACTAGGCCAACATTTACGACGTCGACATGAGAAAGATGCAGATATAGCAGGAGAAGAGGTAAGAAAAGTCAGTAGAGAAAAGTTGTAGCCAAGCTTAGAAATTTTACTTATAACTATGTATTAAAATACATTTTATTTGTCAAACTTGAAAATTTCCCGATCTAATTTCACATAAGCGACCACAAAAAGATGGCCTCTCTCAAGCAATAATTGTTACATTTCAATCTTGAGCTGGTTTTTTGCAGTAATTTTCGAGCCATTCGATTGTAACACTCTTCGGCCTTTCAAGTGGCAATCCAAGTGCTCGGTCCCATATAATCTGAGAGCAAATGCCAATAGCCCTCGATACACCAAAGAGGACAGGGTAGTATTGTGCTTCAGTTAATCCATAGTGGTTGAGTAACACTCCACTGTGGGCATCTATATCAGGCCACGGGTTTTTAACCTTGCCGAGTTCTAATAATATTGGAGGCACTACTTCGTAGAGATCTGAAACCACTTTAAATAGTGGATCATCAGGCAAGTGCTTAAGTGCAAACTCTCTCAGGCACGTGTATCTTGGATCTGTCTTGCGCAAAACTTCATGTCCAAATCCCGGAACATCCTTGCCACCGTTCAATGTTTTCCAGACGCAGTCTTCCAAATTTTCTTTGGAAACATTCTCCCCACACTCGTCTACCACAGATTTAATCCAAACTAAGACTTCCTGATTAGCCAAACCATGAAGTGGACCTGCTAAACCATTTAAAGCAGCAGCAAATGAGAGATAAGGATCTGAAAGCGCACTAGCGACTATGTGACCGGTATGAGCACTAACATTTCCGCCTTCGTGATCACTATGTATGGTGATATAAAGCCTCATAAACTCTAGCATCTCGGGACTATCAAAGCCTAGCATGTGTGCAAAATTTCCAGCATAATCTAGGGAATCATCCATTGGTATAACATGTCCATTCTTGTACATCCTTCGATAGACATAAGCAGCCACAACTGGGATTTGAGCAATCAAGTTTAGGGAGTCCTCATATGTCGGTTCCCAGTACTTGGATTTATGAATCCCCTTCTCATATGCCTTATGGAATTCACTTTGAACTTGAAGGGCCATCACACCAGTGGCAAATTGCGTCATTGGATGAGCATTAATAGGTAAGGCATTAATGGTTTGATATACATGATCTGGGATGGTAGCACGACGTCTCAATTCGTTTGATATAGAATCTACTTGCTCGTTTGATGGTACCTTTCCAGTTAAAAGAAGCCAGAGGAGGCCCTCAGGCAATGGTTCTCCACCAGGCTTTGCTGTGGGTAATAACGTTTGACACTCAGGAATGGACAAACCTCGGAACTGAATTCCCTCTTCTGGATCAATTAATGAAGTTTCACACAATAATCCTGTCATTCCACTCATTCCACCAACAACCATATCAACAGTAATGTTCCCCAGCTCAACCTTACCATGTTTTGACTTGAGTTTATTCAAACGCTTGTGTTTTTCTGGAATCAATTCTTTCAGCTGAGCATGAAGCTCAAGATCAGAGGAGGTCTCAACTTGACGCCAGTGCACTGACTCCCCGAGACTGGGCTGTTGAACAGTGCGCCACTGCATCTTGGATATAAGAGAAACGCCGCCCCTAAAGAAAACATTGTTTTACAATTATGACTTGCAGTTTCATATTAAAAAGTCAAAATATTAAGAGGAATATTTCAAACTCTTATATACTGATTTTTTATTTTTATTTATACTTTACAAATGTTAACATAAACTTTAACGATAAATGATAAATATACCATGTACTCGCACTCGAAGATTAATTACGTATAACGTTGTTTTACTTTGGTCACTAAACCTTTTTCTTTTTCTTTTTCTTTTCAAGTTAGTAAATTTATTTCAACTCGGACTTTAGCTCTACTGAATTAACAGAAATGTTGAGTTGACTTATGGAAATGAAGTGATTGCAATTTTCATCATCTGTTTAGGAAAAGATCGTGTATAGTTGGATAAGTCATGCTTTCGAAATTTTGTTTTGTAAAGTAAAATATTGAAAAAAATGAAGGCGCGACATGTCCAACACGACGCTATATTGTCTTAAACTGAAACAAAATAAAAATTTAATAAATTTGGACAAGACATTCAGTTGGGTACAAGTCTTTTGTTGGGTTTACTGGATTTTCCAATGTAGTAATTTGTGACTTCTTTGTGCTGTCCTTACCAATTGAAAAATTCTGCACCTGCTGGCCAAATGAAGAAAACTACCACTGTAGCGGTGAAAACTTGACAGAATAGAGTCACAAAGTCGTATTCTACAACCTTATAAAGCAACCATATCGCTGCACTTCCAAATAGAATTGCAGCAGAAATTCTTGTGTCCCTCCATAACAGCACATTAGCAACTGCAAGTTCAATTCATAGGCATTTATGACAAACAAAAATAAGCTAGAAAATTATAATATTTCGTAAATAGCATGTTTAGTGCGCATTATTGGACATTAGTGCAAAACGACACATAAAATTTCAACTTATTTTTCGCCGTTCACACTATTTCTGGTATTGTAGGATAGTTAGTACCTTTTCCTCCTAGAACTGCGAGTATTGGCCTTTCTCGATCAAATGGCCTTTTCCTTGGCGCTAAACTATCTGAATCAGATGACGAGGAAGCATCCATTGGTGAATTGTACAAGTTAACTAAGATTTGGTACAGGGTTAAGTGTAGAACTAAGATTTATATAAATTATAGCATGTTCTGAACTTTGTAGCTAAGAAAGTTGCAAAGGGGACAAAGAAAGGTATGACTTGAGCATGTTCTCCAGGTTAGCTTTATATGCTTGCTTTTGCAAGATTAGTATATTTTGGTGAAGTTGTCGTCACATGTACCTTAAAGTGTTAGGACTACAGTAATAGTTAGACAAATTATTTTTTGTTAATTAAATATTAATTATTTATTTTGTTCTAGAGTACAAATTGCATTTATATTGTTTTGATTGAACATGTAATGATGTGCCTTCGATATCTTTATCATAATATAAGTTGGGTTCTTGCATGGAGAAGTACAGGCATATAGAATTTATAATTTGATCGAGAATGTTTAACCTTAAGCTAGTATCATGCGAAAAATCAAATATCACGCAATTTGGGATTGGAATGGCTCAATCAACATGCATTGTGTTTTATGAAGCTAATCTTGAGTATCCGATCTTATTCATCACCAATGTTTAGGAGACTACTTATCGAAAAAGAAGGATGTCTGTAATGTAGAGTAAAAACTATCTTCGATAATCAAAGAAAATATCCTAAAAATTGAAGAAGGGGCACAATTTATTAAAAAATAAATAAAATGTGTTTACAATGGCAAAACAACTACAACCATTGTTTCTGTTCAGAGACTTCTGATGAGGGTTATTATCCTAGTTGCAACTTGAAGGTTGAGACGTTCAAATTTAGGGAGAATCATCACATATTAAGATAGTGACTTGCATTGATAAAATTCATCCAAGCTTGAGAGTGAAATGAATGAGTGTTGTAATAATCAACCTTAGGGTATACATCCTAGGTATATGAAGGAAAAACAAGTTTGGAAGTATGCATGGCACGAGAGAAATAAATTATTTGACTATTACGGATCAGGAAACAACAAACTTAAGTATTTATGATGATTTGATTGACTATGCACATCTACACATCGATCAAGCATAAAATAAGTAAATAATTAATTTTAGTTGCATTACTTATGAACTTTTTATGAATTATCAAACAATTTCAATACTCGGAGCTAGTGGCAAAGTTATTTATTGCTTGTGTGTTTAGTAAATGGTCTTGTTTGAGACGAACATGAGTTTAAGTTTGGAAGTGTTATGCAATTATCGTGGCTTCTATTCTTATTAAATTATAAATTGAGTGATTATCTATTTAATGTGTTTAAATTATGTTAATTATAGGAAAAATACCTACTTAGATATAATTGGTGTGTAAAGAATATTATTTGGAGCTTAATTGGAGTTGATTCAAAGTAATTGAAGATTAATCGGATTATAAATTATCAATTTAAAGTATTAATGAAGTGTTCGGTAGAAACTCATAAGTTTCAAGAGTTAAATTCAACACTTGAAAAGTTTCGGGATTGAGTTGCAAACTTTCGAAACTTACATCAGGCCAATTATTAATGATTTTAGGATGAAAATGACTTAATTACAAA
>CAIGRL010084768.1:0-10370 GCA_903798325.1 Fraxinus xanthoxyloides
GCTAAGTTTGAACATTGGGAAATATAAGTATGGCCATTTAATTTAATTTTAGGATGATATATTTTCTCTTTATAGGGTTAGCTATTTCGGTCGGGGGATGGGGCTATTGAGGTTACCTCCAAAGGGGTTGGAGGGAAGTTTTCTTATGCCCATTTTAGGCAAATGAAATGGCATATATGACAGGAATTAGTTCCTCTGAATTGGATCTTGAATATTTTACCTAGTTTTTTCCTTCCTCTTCTACAGGGAAAATAAAAATCTCACAGGCACAGCTCGTTATGCAAGCTTTAACACTCATCTTGGAGTAGGTGAGCAAAACTTTAGATTGCTGCTACAACTGAAGATGACTCAATTGTTTTCTTCTCGACTCCTTTCTGATTATGCTTTGCATGCTACTGACTTTTTCTCTTTCAGAGCAAAGTAGAAGGGATGATCTGGAATCTCTTGGCTACGTGCTTATGTATTTTCTCAGGGGAAGGTTGAGCATAAGAGCTTGGCTTCAAATTATTCTGGTTTCCATTTTATCGACTTACCCGACCAACTGATTTTGTTTCCCTTTTTCATTTTAGCCTTCCCTGGCAGGGCTTGAAAGCCGGCACTAAGAAGCAGAAATACGACAGAATTAGTGAGAAGAAAATGCACACAACTATAGAAGTACTATGGCTTCCTTGTCCTAGGGCAATTTTCTGTGTTTATTTCATNAGAAGGGATGATCTGGAATCTCTTGGCTACGTGCTTATGTATTTTCTCAGGGGAAGGTTGAGCATAAGAGCTTGGCTTCAAATTATTCTGGTTTCCATTTTATCGACTTACCCGACCAACTGATTTTGTTTCCCTTTTTCATTTTAGCCTTCCCTGGCAGGGCTTGAAAGCCGGCACTAAGAAGCAGAAATACGACAGAATTAGTGAGAAGAAAATGCACACAACTATAGAAGTACTATGGCTTCCTTGTCCTAGGGCAATTTTCTGTGTTTATTTCATTTATAAAACTGCATGCTAAGGGGGTTACAACAAGAAAAATGACTAAAATTTGAATCTCTAATTGTTTCCTTGTTGCTTTCATTGCTTCTCCATAATTGAATATAACATCCCAGATTGGATGAATCATATATATATATATTTTGAAGGTGCTTTGCAAATCGTATCCATCAGAGTTCATATCATATTTCCATTATTGTCGATCGTTGCGGTTTGAGGACAAGCCTGATTATTCATATCTGAAGAGACTTTTCCGTGATCTATTTATTCGAGAAGGTAAATATATTTTGTGCTATAGACAATAGTCATTGTCATTCTTCATTATATCCCCAATTTCACGGTCCTTATATTTCTTTCACTCGATATCAACTCTTATAATGGCGCCCTGTCCATGATTGTGGTAATTGTGCAGGCTATCAGTTTGACTATGTATTTGACTGGACTATGTTGAAGTATCCGCAAATTGGATCCAGTTCTAGAGTACGAGTTTCTTGTCTCTGGATCTATTGTCAATTAACCCTACTTTCTGTTAAAATAATACATGTATCTTATATATCTTTCTTCTCTATCAACAGAAGTTACCTTTAAACCCTGGACCGTCAGCTGAAAGAGTAGAAAAGGCTCCAGGTCCGTTTGACTCATGAGTACCTCAAATCTGCTTTAAACGGGATTTCATGAAACTACTTTTTGTAAAATCAAGATTTTGATATTAGTGGGATGAATATTCTTAGACAGAAGAAAACCCATAGAAAAGGAGACGCCGGTCATTGATTCTGTTGTTTAAATTACCACGATGAATTGCATTGAATGGCTAATAAATGGTCGCTGTTTTTTGTGTCATCTAGTGAGACAAGAAATTCGAGACAGATTCTCAGGTGCAGCGGTGGAGGCATTTGCAAAAATGAATGGTTCGATTGCAGGCTTGCATGGGGATTCTTTGAGGCACAGATCTTCGGAAGGTCTACCGTCATCAAAAGATGTGGTGGGTAGTAATGATTGAAGTTTTATATCTTTTCTGCTTATCCATTTGTTATGTTGATGAGAATGGGTTAAAGACACCGGTGGTAACTGAATTGTTATAGAATTTTCTGTTGGTCACTAACTTCATTTTTCAAATTAATCACTGACCTTAAAACATTTGTTAGTCACTAACTTCATGTTTCAAGTTAGTCACTGGATTTAAACATTTGTTACAATTTGGCCATTCCATCTTATGTCTGTTTCTTTGACTAACTAAAAATGTGTTGTGGCAATCTAGTTATTTGCCAACTAAATGGAATGCCCAAAATCTAATGAAGTGCAAGTATTGTGACCAATTTGATCATACATGAAATTTTGCTAGAAGTTTAGTGACCACAAGCATATATAACCAAGTTGAGACCCATGCTAACAATGACACAAATGTGACATCTCTTCATACTGCAGCAAAATGACCATGAAAAGGGGCGCTTGTCGAGTACTGTTAGTACTTCAAAGAGGGTCCTAATGTCAAGCGGCCGCCCAAGCTCGTCTGGGGAACCCAATGAAAATCGTCATTCTTGGCTGGGCACAGGAAGTGGTCGTTTATCGACTATCCAAAGATTACAACCTGGATTTGAGTCCAAATCATCTTCTTTTACTCGTGCAGCAGCCACAAGAGGTAGCCGTGATGACACCCTTAGAAGCTTTGATCTTCTAACAATTGGAACAGGGAAAAAAAAATAATCGCGTGTGACATAATTTGAAACATCTTTCTCTTGGGAGTTCAAAATAGGGGATTGTGGCAGTTACTAGATCCACTTTGGTGTTTGCTCATTTGGGGTATAAAATGATCGTCTTTTCATGTTTATGGCTGTGCTGCTCTCAAAATTCAGGTACTATAAAATCATTTCTTTGAAAATTCTTTCACATCAATTCTTACTCTGATATTACTCTGTATACCTGTCAAAGACGGAGACGAATGTATCACTGAGGAAATTTGTTTGTAAATTCGTATTTCATCAAATATGTAATACGATTTTTTGCCACCATGGATATTAGTATTACTGTCAAAGAACACTTGTCTGTTTGATTCAATGTTGTCCGATACATTTCTTGCTTGTGTCCATTGTGAAAACATGGAAGATATGTTGTGTATAGGTAAGCAGGGTATTGTGGTATTCGTCGTTTTGGTGCTGTTTTTGCTCATTTGTACCTCCTGTTCCTGGCAATCCAGGCTGCTTCTCTGACAAAATGTAGGTGTGGGGTGAATGCTATAGCTCGACCAGCGCTTTAATGACGTGTTTGGTATGGGGAAATTTCTTTGCCATATATTATTGTATAATAACTACATCACTTTGATTGAATTTTTCTTTTTATCATTTTCAATTATAAGACCCTATTTCCATTTTCGAATAGCTCAACTGGTAACATTATTTGTGACAAATAATTTATCGCCAATTTGCGATAGAAACAATTTATGCTCGATATGCTTTAGTGATGGATTTTGGAGCTTATATGATTTATTTATTTATTTTTTGAGAGCATAAAGAGTCATCGAACTTACAAAGTTGTCTCAATTAAGTAACTCTGGATGCATGGTTAACAAGTTTCACGATTTTGTTATGATGTTTAACTTCTTAGGCTGACGATCTTGGTGAATTGGCATTAATAAGTTAAAATATTCACTTCGGCGCACGATCATGCAACTCCAGGACCTGATTTGGTTGCAGACACGAGATCTAAATCTGTGAATGGAAGCCAAACTCGTGTGTGGAAGTGATGGCTTTGTAACTTATTAATGTCATCTCACCAAGATGGTAAGCTTCATGTCTCATCGTCACACCTAACCAAATTCGTTACATGGACCAAGGAATAAGTAGGCAGTACTAAAATCTTTCTACGTTACGAATGCGAAAATTTGAGAAATATTAAGAAAAAACCATGTTACCATATCTTCATCAAGAAAATCGTATCTGATTCCTAAGAGCTACTGCCTATGTCAAGTATGCTACTGCATGGCAACAATATGTAATTTTTTCAATCTAAAACACTTCCATAATGAGATGAGTGTCTGTGCCTGCCTCGGCCCGAGCCAGATGAGACGAGAGTTGGGGAGAATGAAGTCTGCTCTAAGATCATTCAGTTCTTGCATGACAAAAAAATGGTTTCGAACTAGACAGCATTGCCCTCAACATTAATTCATGAGAGAGGGTCTAGAGAGAAAAAAAGGGCAATGACCGTGTTCGATTTTGATATGGCCATGCATTGATTTCGGGGGCCCTTTATGTAATTTGTTCAAGGTTAACAAGATTTGCTTTGGAGGCTAAGACTATATATTTCATGAAGAGGGGCATCGTATGGCAAGTTAGGGATTTAAGCGGTCTGGTTTGGGTAGTAGTTTAGTTCTAAATTGCAATTTCTTTGCGTATTTTTTTTATTCTTCATTACTAATTTATTGATTGCGAAACTTTCTACTTTGTTGGCCATCAAATAAGATAAATATATCAAACTATAAGTTTATAGGACCATGCTTGTTGTACAGGGCCACACTACTTGACGCCTCCTATAGGTGGGGGGGACTGTACAACCAGTTTAATCCTTGTAGCAATAGGCACTGCCACTCATTGCTACCAAGTCACCAAGTTAAATTGGTGCTTGCAGTTGCACCAGGAGCCTTTGCGAAAGCATGGCGCTTGTCACAATGTGGTGACTCTTTGGCGGGTTGGGTTATGAAAGGGAAATAGTAGGGAGAGCTTCGTGGATTGTTCAGCCAGAGAGGGTGACTTGAAGGTGTGGAGGAGTATTTTGTGGGGCCTGTAACTACTTCACTTCGAATGATGCTGTGTACAGGAAAATTTTACAGAATACACATAGAAATTTGAAATGGATGGACTGGATTCAAACACGGAAGAGGGAAGCACATAGATACACGCACATGATTTTTTCAATTCAAAATTCTGTACAAAATCTGGTAACATTTCCTGTACTTAAGGAATTTTTCACTTAAATAAGGGTTGAAGTGGGGGAGTTGGGGATCTAAGGACGATGAATTACAAATTTGTACATGTAAAGAGGCTGAAGTTTGTGGATGAGCTGACGAGACTTTTAGGGTTTTTAGACCACATTTAATTTATCTATTATTGTCAGCCTATTTTATCCACTTCTCAAACACGTGGATGCAACTAAATTTGGCTGTGAACTATAGTTATGATGGATGATAAATTAATCAATGTTCTTGTCTAAGTAGCGTACCCCAGTTTGATTAGTTTGTAAGACGCAGGCCTTAGGATTCCAGGAACAAAAATGATGGTTCCTAACATTGAGGCTTCGTGCGAGCAAAAGTACGATCGGAAAAGTGAATTGAAAGCATTTGATGACACAAAGTCTGGTGTTAAAGGACTTGTTGATGCTGGCGTTACCAAAGTTCCTCGGATATTCATTAATCCACCTGAAATTGATGCACACAAAACATCAGAGAAGGCCGAATTTATTTTTCCGGTAATAGAACTTGATGGCATCACTATGAATCCAAATAGACATAAAGAGATTGTCGATAAGGTCCGGGATGCATCAGAGACCTGGGGATTCTTTCAAGTGGTTAATCATGGTATACCTGTAAGTGTTTTGGAGGAAATGATAAATGGAACGCGCAGATTTCACGAGCAGGAAATTGAGACTAAGAAGCAGTATTATTCACGAGATTTGACTAGACGGGTAGTCTATAATAGTAACTTTGATTTGTATTATTCACCAGCAGCTAACTGGAGGGATTCATTTTTCTGCCAAATGGCTCCTAATCCTTTTAAGGCTGAGGAATTGCCTGTAGCATGCAGGTCTGTTCTATACCTAATCGGCCGGTTTGTTTCACAAATTATTAATTCGGTATCTATCATCTTTCAATAGCATTGATAATCAAGAATTCCTTTTGAGGACTTAAAAATATATTGACAATACTGTCGCTAACGTTCTCGCAGAGAAATTATGATGGAATATTCAAAGCAAGTAATGGAATTGGCACGCACTTTGCTTAAACTGTTAGCAGAGGGTCTGGGACTGGAGTCGAACCACTTGATAAACATGGACTGTGCAGAAGGGCTTGGAATAGTCTGCCACTATTATCCAGCTTGTCCAGAGCCCGAACTCTCATTCGGCACGACCAAGCATTCCGACAATGATTTCATAACAGTGCTTCTACAAGACAATCTAGGAGGCCTTCAAGTGCTACATCAAAATCAGTGGGTTGATGTTCCACCTGCACCTGGTGCCTTGGTGATAAATATTGGAGATCTTCTTCAGGCAAGTCTTTGATATACACCGGTTCAATTCTTTAATGACTCGTAAGTGTATGGGGGCGCAGTGCCAGCTTTTGGCCACTGGGCTCTGGATTGGTAACTAGGACCTTGCTGTTTTCAGTTTTTACAAGCACTCAACACAGGCCACAGGCCTGGTACAGTCCAAGTTTGTAGAAGTGGCTCCCAGGCCCGAGGCAGTATGCCTCAAACTTGGATGACCGGGTCCTTTTTCCATTTCTACTAGTGAAGAGGACAATAATCCCGTTGAACATATATTGAGGTTCACTCATATTGAGCTTCACTCATTTATAAGTGGTTTAAAACAGTACAAATTTGGAATCATAAATATAAATTTAGTATCTTCTGATAACTTTACTTATGCTGGAATTTTTAGCTTATATCAAACGACAAATTCAAAAGTGCTGAACACAGAGTACTAGCAAGCCTTGTTGGTCCAACAATATCTGTGGCTGGTTTTGTTAGCTCGGGTTCTTACCCGACCTCAAAGGTCTATGCACCAATTGAGGAGTTGTTGTCAGAAGACAATCCACCTAAGTATCGTGGAACCACAGTGAAGGAGTACGCAGACTACTTCCGTGACAAAGGGCTTGATGGCACTTCTGCCTTACTTCATTTCAAACTGAAACCAGATGTAGATGTATGAAGATTAGTACCATGGCTGCTGAGATACCATATTCAGAAGTCTAAAGAAGAGACCTATACAAAATCTTCATATATTACTAGCGTTTAATATTGTCGAATCCATTTGACCAAATATGTCAAGTTTTAGTAGTGTTGAATGTATAAGAAAATTCCTTCTCGCCTTGTAAGATGAGTTCATAAATAATAGTATTTATTAATGACGGTGCTATGTGTGCCATTACATTAAGGGCGGGACTAGTACGCCATACTGTTTTAGCCTGATATGATTAGGAGGATATTATATTATTGAGGATTGTGATAAATTGTTATAAAACGTTGAATAACGCTACAAGTACATGGGAGTTTCACATGTTTTTAGTTTTTTTGCTAGATGCCAAGTGTCAACACTGCATTGGTCTCTCTCTCTCTCATATCCCAATCCAAGAATGCCACCTCTTCATTCATGCGAAACTCCCCCGTATGTATGGCTTTTTTCTAAAACGTTTTATGAAACACCGTATTAAAAAAAAATGTAGAAGTATTGAAAATAAAAAAATTATAAAATATTTTTTAGTTATAAGTAGTTTTTCTTATATACGTAAATTTTCTCATAAATTTACTTACAAGTACATTTTTGACTTATATTATATGCAAATTTTTACCAAAAGTAATTATTTTACTAGTAAGTGCATTGTTAAATTATAAGCATTTTTTTAAGTGACTTTTGTCATCCAAGTGAGTTTTTTAATTTATAAATGAATTTTTAACTTATATAAACTTTTTACTCATAAAATTGATTTTCTTTTACTTATAATTTTAACTTATAAGATAGTTTTTTTTTTTAACCTATAACTTAGAAACAATTCTTTTACTCATAAGAGATTAATAATTTTTTTAATTTACAAATAAAATAATAAATATTCTAAAAATTACTTATTTACATGGTACGCGTTGTTGGAGGGTGGAAATTGGTAGCGTGGGGTGGAGGGTTGATTTGGAATTCTAACACTAACTGTTAGCGTGGTAGGGGTGAAGTGGAATGAGTTCATAGTCATGTTAGAATAGGATTATATTTATATAGCTTTAACTAATCTATTTATAGGATTAAATTTAATCGGTTGAGTTAAGAGAGGATATCTTGACTGAATTAATGTAACCCGATTACAATCTATGTCAAACACTAGATATAGTGAGTTATCCTCATATGCTGTAATGCAATCTGCCAAACGCACCCTAAATCTTTACAGCATAGGATGATTCGAGGCTGTACGGGGTCTATCTACTGTTAGCATCAGCTTCTGTGTCAATTATTGTGTTAACTTTTGTATGTGATTTTACTTAGCTTGTTCGAATAGGTGCTTTGTCGTCACACAATTTAGAACAGATTCTGGCTGCCTTGACATGACCTTCCAATGGCTCTAACTACCAAAATAGTCTTTTGACATCTCGAGAGTGCCTAGATAAGTGAACGTGTCACTATGAAGTTGCCTAATACATTTACAGCCTGAGACCCTTTAAAGCACACTGACTTTTCTCGCATTTTAAGAGACATTCTAAAAACAATTGGCAACATCTCCAATGGTCGAGTAAAAGATTTAACCAAGAATACTCGGTACTGTATGCTACCTTCCACCATAACATGTAATACCTCTATGCTGTAAAAGATACAGGGTGGGGAGTTCTATGGTGAATAACAGACGAGAAGTTTATTTTCTTCGCTAACTTGCTCAAAATTGAATCAAGAATTAGAAATACATTCACTTGCCTGGAGAGTGAGAACATATCACATTGGATGTCCATGCTTGGAATCACAATATTAGCATTCAAGCTCCAAGCTGCAATGCAGCATGACAAGTTGCATCAGGGACAAGTCTTTACTGTTTGCCATGTCCATACACTTAGCTTGAGCTCCTATCTCAGTTCATAGCCCAGAGATTTCAGATATTTCTAAGCACTAATATCATCATCTGTGTTGCTATGTAGAACTCTGTTTTGCCATGAGAAATCAGAAATCATACCAATCGGGAATTATAGTAATTCAAAATGTCCAATTTTAACCACTTCCATAGGAAGGCATCAGGGAGCAGCGTGTACACATCCATACGGACATGGTTACTCGTTACAATGATAAATCATAGATCACAACGCAAAAAATCACTCAAAAACATCAAATTTGTAAGGCTTTCACCTTACATGCATTACTTCAAACTGAAACTGCAAGAAACTTCACCAGATGTATAATTTAACCTTCATCCAAAATATATCCCCACCTATAGAAGATAAATTACAACTTCAGACAAACAATAAGGAGAATTTTCCAAAAGTTAAGCATCATGCGCTGAGTTGCTCCTGACAAAATTTGAAAAAGTTAAAACATTATTCTATCGGCCCCTAAAACTCAGAGAATAGTCTTCAAGATTCATTGGATGATGATGCATCGTCTTTGTGCTTAATCATGCCAGAATCAACAAGAATTGGGATTTCTGCAGCAAGCCATGGTGCAAGGCCCAAACAAAGTGCATGTGCTATTCCAAACCTAGGACTGGCAGAGCAAAATCCAGTGTGACAACCAATATGAGAAACATAAAGCTTTAATCAAAATGGGGCATATTAGTCATTTAGAACAGGAAACTTTGTATATGAAAGCATATAAAATTTACCTTAACTCATAAGATATTGGCACCATTCATCTTGATTTCTTTAGATATGTGGTGTGTGTAATGAATAAACATAATTAATTCTTCACTTGAAAATATGGAAGACAATTGATTTGTAATTATGAATTAACTTTTGTAATACGCTCTTCCAATTTGCTAGATGGTTTTCATAGGAGCATTTATATTTAAATGATGCAAATTATAAACTTATAAACTTTGTTCTTCATTTCTTACTATAAGCAAATAAATATAAAAGCATTTTAGTCTCCTATTTCTCTCTTGGCCTAAGATCTATACCAATGTTTGGACAATTCAGATAGCTATCTTTCATGTATTTCTAAATTTGACTTATCGTGTACTTTTAGGATTATGTACCAAAGAGAAGCTGAATCCTTTTGCTCTGGACATTGATGCTTAAAAACTTCATGATCTATTATCGTGGTTTTGAATTATTTATCACGTTGAAAAAGATAGCTTTGAAAGTTGAGGTTCTAGGTGGGCCAGCCACATCGTTACTCTTATTTTCACTAAACCTAATTAAATATTAAACGAAACATATTCCGCAACCGAGACAAAACATTAGAAAAGCTCACCAGTTGGGTTCTGGTTCTGCCACTATCCTTACTCTATAAATAAGCAAATCCTGGGTCTTGAAAAGTAAAATTTCATGGGTGAAACATCACATTATCCCAGGAAAAACCAGAACAATCTGTACACTACGTGTAGGATCTAAGACTCACCCTTTGTAATATGAAATAAACTAGAACAATCTAAAACCAGAACAATCTGTACACTACGTGTAGGATCTAAGACTCACCCTTTGTAATATGAAATAAACTAG
>CAIGRL010084804.1:0-10837 GCA_903798325.1 Fraxinus xanthoxyloides
CTCACAAAAAAAAATTTAAAAAAAAACAATTTAAAAAAAAAAAAAAAAAAAAAAAAGAATTGATACTCAACACATGTGGGCTAAGTGATATAAAGACTTGATGGTGTAACGAGTAAGACGTAAATATCAAGATGAAAGAGACCATTCAGGAAAAAAATATCGTCGTGATTAAACAATTAGAAGTTAAGTTGATAAGTTTGATTTCGTTCAATACTACCAAACACGTCAAATGTGGACTATTAACCTTATTTGGATAAGAACTCTAATTAATGACTTAATTCTAATTATGGTTAACATATATCCACAGTAATGTGATGAGAGTTTAACAGGATAATAATTAATAGATTATTCTACTTGTATTTAATTTTCTACGTAATGTTTTACCGAATCGACAAGTGGCGGCTCCCTATTGGGGGACGCTCGTAGATACGTGTTACTTCTTCCGTCACATTTATATAAACTTGTTTTATTTTTCACACGGATTTAAAAATCTTATTTATTATTATTAGAAAAATAATTT
Source organism: Fraxinus xanthoxyloides (assembly GCA_903798325.1). Taxonomy (NCBI): domain Eukaryota; kingdom Viridiplantae; phylum Streptophyta; class Magnoliopsida; order Lamiales; family Oleaceae; genus Fraxinus; species Fraxinus xanthoxyloides. Next base: position 521 of record CAIGRL010084804.1, read on the forward strand.
TTGCCAAAAATTTGCGTAGTCTACTCATTTAATTATTAATAACTAATAGTAAATTATTATTGGAAGTAGTAAAAAAATAAATGTATAATGTAAATGAATAAAAAAAACATTCTTAATAAAGAAAAACGACTATGTTCCTGTTTGGTACATATTATAATTTTTATTTTTATTTTTCTACTCATTTTCAATTATATATTTTTCAATAAAATAATATTTTTCATCAAATAAATAATTTTTTTCTTATTTTTCAAGCGCAAATTCTCCATTAATTTACTGTTCCAAAATACATTCGGACAAGAAAATTTGGGAAATGAGCCTATATAAAAAGTGACGAAGGTGGAATTAATACCCGGAGGTTTCGAAGCACCCACACAACACCAACTCCACGCGAAATGAGCTAAGACACCGTTTCCATAAACATTGCAATCTCCTATAAAATAGAGGAAAACCTAACAAAAAATAGAAAATTTCGGTTCTCCCTATCAAAGAGAAAAGGAAAGAGAGAGAATGGCATAATCAAGACAACCTCTTCATTAGGGGCTGTTTTGATTTAAACAAAACCCATTTCCATTTTATTGGCATTTGGGGGTTGGATTTGATTTTAGATTTTGGATTTTGGAGTTGGGAAAATTTTTGGGCACATAGATCTGTTTTTTTTTTTTCTTTCGTTCTTGAATTTCCTTGATTTGATTCATTTTTTCGTCAATGGGTGATAACAAGAAGTATATTTCATCTGATGAATTGAAGAAACATAACAAATCTGATGATTTGTGGATTTCAATTCAGGAGAAAGTTTACAACGTAACAGATTGGGCTAAGGAACACCCAGGTGGGGATGTCCCACTCCTGAATTTGGCTGGCCATGATGTGACTGATGCATTCATTGCTTTCCATCCAGGTACTGCCCGGAAATATCTTGACAGATTCTTTACTGGGTATTATTTGGGTGATTTTAAGGTTTCTGAGGTTTCTAGGGATTTTAGGAAGCTTCATTATGAGTTTACGAAAGCAGGGATGTTTGAAAAGAAGGGCCATGGAGTTATTTATTCCCTATGTTTTGTTGCGTTGTTACTTTTCACTTGTGTTTATGGTGTATTGTGTTGCGATGGTTTCTGGATCCATATGTTTTCTGGAGGATTGCTGGGATTTCTGTGGATGCAAGTCGCTTATTTGGGCCATGACTCGGGTCATTATCAGATTATGACGACCCGTGGATTCAATAAATTTGCGCAAATTCTCACTGGCAATTGTTTAACTGGAATCAGTATTGCTTGGTGGAAATGGACTCATAATGCTCACCATATTTCTTGCAATAGCCTTGACTATGATCCCGATCTTCAACACTTGCCAATGTTGGCAGTCTCTTCAAAGTTATTTCACTCGTTGACATCCCAGTTTTATGGTAGAGAACTGACATTTGATTCTGCGTCAAGATTTTTTGTGAGTTACCAGCATATTACTTACTATCCAGTAATGTGCGTTGCCAGGGTCAATCTTTATCTGCAGACACTCTTGTTGTTGTTCTCGAAGAGAAAAGTTCCCGACAGGGTATTCAACATATTAGGAATCTTTGTTTTTTGGAGTTGGTTTCCTCTCCTTGTTTCATGCTTGCCAAATTGGAACGAGAGGGTGTTGTTTGTTCTGGCAAGCTTTTGTGTATGCTCAGTCCAACATATCCAATTCACTCTGAACCATTTCGCAGCGAATGTTTATGTAGGAGCACCCAAGGGGGATGATTGGTTCGAGAAACAAACCAGTGGAACAATAGACATCGCTTGCTCATCTTGGATGGACTGGTTTTTTGGTGGATTACAATTCCAGCTAGAACATCATTTGTTCCCGAGGCTGCCAAGGTGCCACTTGAGAAATATTTCTCCTGTGGTTCGGGAACTATGCAAGAAACACAACTTGCCTTATCGGAGTTTGTCCTTCTTTGAGGCCAATGTGTGGACCCTAAGGACACTCAGGGCCGCTGCCTTGGAGGCTCGGGATTTCTCCAATCCTATCCCAAAGAATTTGCTCTGGGAAGCTGTTAACACTCATGGATGAGGATTCCATGGTAACGTCTGAAAGTTTTTTATGATTAATTTGATTCTGTTCAATGCTTCTCAAGGTGTAATAATTCTACTAGTTGAATATGGTAGACAGATTGCACTCATGAGAAGCTTTCTTTTGATAATTTTAAGAATAATTTTTCCTGTTTGATTCTGAAATAGTACTAATATCATTCTGTTTACATACTACTGTACTGTTACTAGTTACACTTCCATATAGAGATTTTTGTATATAGAGCTTTGTACTTTGCGAGTACACTAATCTCATGCCAGTTGTATTTACTGCACCAGTAAATAAATTGATCAAATTATATGAAATTAATGCATTCATTTAGATGTTGCTAATGTCTTCATGCTTTGGAAAGGATGGTGTGCGCAAGTGTAATAAGTATGACTGCTTTTGGGTAGATATGAAAAGTCAGTCGAGCTAGAACTTCGAAACCTCTTATCGGTAGGTTGTGGTGGGAGGAATAATCTAGTGGACAGGTAACAATAACATGTTTGACCAAAAGCTTAAACAGGAAGCAAACTCTCTTAAGGAGTAAGTAAACACGAGACAAACCTCTTGTACTAAAATTCTAAAGCATCTTTTAAAGAAAAGTCAAAACACATTTGGAAGTAAAAATTTCTTGAAGACTTTTAAGATTCGAACATGTTTGGCTAGACATCGTTTCAAGAACAATTTGGCTAGCCAAACATGCTCTTATTGAGTTCATATATCTTGTTTATCATATTGTCCAGTCTTGTCTAGTAATAAAACACAGCAATTGACTGCCTAGTTCTTCTTGAAATGTAGCAATGACAATCTTTAATTCATGTACAAGAACATGTAAACATGGATACAGAACATCTTGCTAGATTATAGTTTCTCACTTCATTACATACATTTTAGACATGGGCTTTAAGGGAAGAACTATAGCCAGTTTGATTATCATCGTATTTGGACCAAAGAATTACGCCTCCATACCTGTCAGAATCTTTAAGAGTTGGAAGAATTTCTGAAATCAGAACATTTGCAAAAATAAAGCCACTCCCAACTGCATCTGGTGCTACTGGTAGTCCTAGGAAAATCCTTTTAGCAGGAATAGATGAAACCCATTGTTTCCACGCATGTTCGAGGTTTGCAGCCTTTCCAGAAGAGTATTGACAAGGCGTGTCATTGTAAAATTGAACCTAGAAGTAGTCGAAAAGGCCTGTTTTAAGGCACCTCCACCCATGCATCAAGATATGGGAATTCAGGAGCTGCAGTTAAGTAAATCTTCTTACCTCGTGTTCTGTATTTGGGAAAGGTACCTCGCGAGTTCATCCCAGTGCTGAGCAGTCCCACATACGATATCAAATCAATCCCATCTAAAATGTGGCTTCACGGAGGACGAGATGATAATTGTCCACCCAAGAAGTTGTTCCAGATGTTAATAGCAACTTGTCTCGCCGCCAATATCTATCCGCCCTTCCTCCCATGGAAAGCATTACTTTGATTCCTTTGGGCTTGACACGACTGGATATCAGAGCTCAAACTGCAGCATCCATTACTGTGCAGATCACAGTGCCCTGCTAGATTGATTATTGGTGTCTGTCCATTGCCAAATGTTGCAAGGAATGCTAAGATCACAAATTGATGGTTTTCCAGTGCCACAATTTTGACCCAATATCCTCTCATTTTCATTCTGTCCCCAATAGATAGCAATTTCTACAGCTTCAGAACTCACCACTAGCATTAATATCACTATTGGAAGAATCACAGCTGATTTCTTAAGAACCATATGATGATTATTTAGTAAGCTATATTGATCTTGAGTTGAACCATGCCTTAAGGTGCATACCTTTTTATAGGGTTGGGGCTAATTAAATTATCTGTGAAGCCATAAAAAAAACTTGTACGAAAGAAACAAAACTAATATATTTATGTCGTGGAGATGGAGATGGAGATGGAGATGGAGTAACTAAGCCCTCATCGCCTTGTGGTTTAGGGAATGAATCACGCATTCACGCAGGCCAGGGGTGCCTCCATCCTACCTGGACATGTTTGTTATCCATTGTAGGGACAAGATTAGAGAATTCTATAAACAAAGATTTTACCCTCTTTTTTTTACTGTGTAACAAATACCATACTTTTCATATTAATATGAAACTCTAAAGTGTAATAGCTACTATTTTGGGGGCTAAGCCATGTATGTGTGACTGAACCATCCATCAAGACTATTTCATTGCATCGATAATTTCAAGACAATCATGCTGTGTCAACTCCGGATGTACAAATAACATTATTGATTTGAAAAACTATCTGAACCATGATCATAGCATGAACTCAATTTGACAAGTCAACATCATCATCTAGTGGTCTATGAGACAAATATTGCTAAAAATCTATGTCAAATAAATAGGAAATTTCGATTGTTTAGATGGATCACTCATCACTATATGTGAAAGTTTAGGCCCTTGTCAATGGTTGAATGGATTGACAGGTTGGTTGAGCACAAACTTTTTGTTCAATATTTTGCATGATCTTCTCGGATTCAATTCGGTAGACCTAAGCTCCTGACAATCATTCTTTCAAAGTGTCTTTTTTTTTTCTTTTTCATACTCAACTTCAACTACACACTTTCGTAAGAAAATATTATTCATGTAAACTCAAATTTTTTTCCTATTTCTTAACCACCTCCTTCAAAAAATTACTATTCAAAAATTTATTCTACACAAAAATTGTCTGTCAAAGAGGGGTCAACTTTCTATTGATACCAAAAAGAGAAATGATGCTTGAATAGGGAAAATGTGTAGACAATTTTACATATACTGAGAGGCAGCACTTGATTGGCTATTTTAATTATTTTTTTTATCCAAAATTCAATGAAATGTTGTCATGTGACATTTTGTGAATTTATCCTGTACATGTAACAGCATTGCTATACCAAAAAAGCTAGATGTTGTGTATCTGGAAAAAAGAATGTACAAATTGTAGAAGATAATGTTCGCAATCCAATAATCACTCGTATATGAATATTTTATTATGAGAATGTGTGATTGAAAATAAGTATGAGAAAAGAGTTTTGAAATAATGATTACCAAACGGAGGCTTAGGGTTCATTAGACATGGTTTTTGAAAAACCAAAAAAGTTACTCTTAAGAGTAAGAAATTGCTTTTGAATATATTTTAAAGATCTTCTCAAAGTATTTTATCTTATTAGAAGAATTTTTAGAGAAAACTAGTTTAAAAGTAGACAACTTTCTTATCAGTTCTTCTACAAGAAGCACTGTTAAATGGATTGTTCGGGTTCGTTTGATGTGACTATAACTTTTATTTTTGCTTCCTGTAAAAAAGTTTTCTATGATTATTATCTTAATTTCTGTTTAGAAACTAATTTTTAAAAGAGTTTCTATCATGGAAGTGTGTTTAGACGAAACTACATCGAACAACCTTCTCTAAAAACTAAAAGTTCTTCTAACTAGAATAAACATTTTTTCATAAAATTAATCAAACAACTTCAAAAAGCAGTTTTTGGATCTCAAAAGTCATGCCAATAGAACCCTTAATACAATATACATAATTCCAGGCAGTGGCGAATCCAGGAAATGTTTTGAGATAAGGCGGATGTTGATTGTTAACCCGTCAATAGCCGCAATAGCTAGATCATTTATTAATATTTAAGCAGTGTTGAATTAGGAACATAAATGAGAGAAGTATGATAAGAGGAAATTGTTTGTGATTTGGCTGAGTGACTAATAAAGATGGGCATCTTGCATAAATATCTGTAAATTTAAGAGTCTTTTGAACAATCATATGAAATGTATTTTGTAAGAAATACTTTATAAAATTAAGTCACTTTTATACACTTTTTTATATTAAAAAAAAAGGTGACACGGTGTCAATTTTTAAAATTAATTATCACTTTTTTTATTAAAAAATAATACACAATATTATTTTTATTAAAAAGTAATGTTTCAAAAATTTCAATAAAATGACAAAAAAAGAAGAAGTAAAAATACCGTGTTAAACTAAGTGATATAATTGTCACTTTTTAAGTTAAAAAGACAGAAAAAAAATTACAAATACTAAAAAAGGTGACATAAATTCATAAAAATTATACACACTAAAAAAAGTGAAAAATTTAAAAAGTTGACATATCATTCACTTTTTAAAGTTCAAGACAAAAACCTAATATTCATCCACACAATTTTTTCCTGAATAAAAATTGTATCAAAGCATTCATTTTATACCAAAAAATCAGTTACCAACCACCTTAATACAACCAAGTTATGAATAGTCATAAAACATCGACTATCAACATATTGAATGCAACCAAAGTTTCATCAATAACCTAACAACTAAAAATGCAGAATGTCATAATTTAAACACATCGTTGTTCGCTTGTGAGTCTTGTACATTCATCTATCATTGCCTCTTTAAATACATTTTCATTTCTACCTCATCGATATATCACGAGTTGATTTCCTTTGACACCTATTCATCGTCTATGTTATAAACTTATAATTCTTGCCTTTTTTTTTTTTTGGCATAAACATACAATTGAGCAGCCAAGTTTCATCTTATTGTAGAATGTTAAATGTTTTTGGCATTTCATTTAACTTTTTACGAAGTAGTGGGCACACCTAATGACATAAATTCTATAATCCCCATTGCAACTAAAAGAAAGAATTAAGATAATTAAAGAACTAACATCAAATGTAAAGAAAAAACACATCTTCTAATTTAACCTATTTTTTGCCGTGAAAGTTTTGGAACTATGTTTATAACCAATGGTTTCACAGCATCTTCTTCCACAATGCATTTGCCCTCAAGGAAGCCGATGTTAAAAAGATGAATAGGAATTATAACTAACGACACATACATGTTTTAGGAAATGACAGAAATCAAAAGTAATTGACAAACAATAAAAAAAGTGACAGAATTTTTAAAAAGTGACAAACACTAAAAAAAATAACAAAAAAAAAAAAACGACGGAAATAGTATGATTATGATTTTCTCTTTGAATAATTAGTATCTATTTTACTTTATTAAGACTTTTGGTAGTACTTTAGAAACAGAAGCAATTTTAAGTCTATTTCTAAAGTGCATAAAATAGTAATGCAATTTGAAAATTCAAGAACCTGCCACAATATGTTCAATTAAACCACTTGTACACAACTATTTCATCTGTAAAAAGTGCTAGAATACTCACATGGGGGTTAGCCCCATGTGAATAAAATATTATTATAAAAAATGGAACCCAACCCCCCATGTGTGTGATCTGTTATTTTGACAGAATTCACCCCATGTGAATAAAATATTATTATAAAAAATGGAACCCAACCCCCCATGTGTGTGATCTGTTATTTTGACAGAATTTTTTTCTGCAACAGTAGCATTGTTCCAATATGTTAACCAGTGACCAATATACTTCAAAAGGGTTTGTGCCGAAAACATAAATATGTTTCCTTAATGACTGAAAATGGAATAAAAAGTCAAATTCCTTATAAAGTTTTGAAGAAATTATTTTCTTCTTCTTTGAAGATGCTTCGTTATCAACAATTATTTTAGGCTTGATGTTTAAGAGGTCCTCGGAGAAGGGACATGGGGAGATGGCAGAGCTGAGGGGACGACAAAGATGAGAGTTCTGAAATGAGAGATGTTGGCGAGAGAGATGAGGTTCTGTAATGAATAATGTGGGAGAGTGTTGATATTTCGGGATTTTAGGAAGGACGTAAATAATACGATGTATACAAAGTTTAATTTTTATTTAGGGCATTAATCAAATATTTTCAATTTCAGAGTATTGGGCCTAATTTTTCCAATAAAGATTTGGTTTGCAGCCCAAACAATCTTGAATTTATTTTAGGGTTAGTCCGGGGCTCCGTTACTACAGCATAATTGACAGAAACAACACAAATTCGAGAACAGTTACTGTAACTCTTTTGTGGACGGCTAGGTGGTTTCATTTTGGTCGTGAAACCTCTTTTTAGTTCGGAAATTTGTTATGAACTAAGGACAAATTTCCATCTCATGTGTTGTCAAGTTAGACGACTTCATAAATAAAAGTAGGGTAAACGTGACATCATATTATTAGACTGTTTAAAACACATTCAACTTTTTCATTCAATAATATCTTGTCAGCATTCATTCTGTCAAAGTATCTGTTAACATTTTTATGTCAAAATGGCTTTACCCTACTTTTATTTATGAAGTGACATTTTGTCAAGAATTATATCGATCATTATATTATTGTAGCGTGATTCATAGAAATATGCTTTTCCATAAGCTTTGCTTTGAGTCCACAATCATGTAAAAGTACCAAATTCTATAGGAAAAGTGTGAGAAAATGTCGCACAAATAACAAACTATATCCACCCGTAATTTTATCTGCATCAGTATAAATATGTAAAAGACTTAAAAGCATAGAAATTTTAAGTACTAATTCAGAAGTTGTCTGGTATAAGATCGATTTTTTTGCTAAATTAGACGGCGTGGTTAAAAATAGTGTGCATGTAAGGATTTGAATCGAATATGCAGGCTTATATGTGAAATATTGTGTATTAAATTAAAGGCTATTAATTTTGATTAAACTTATTTAAAGTGATCTAATAAGGTTTTGGTATTTTGATTTTTAAAGCATTTAATTAAAGTGTGGATCTTTATATGGGTCAAATTAGGTTAACAATCCATTAGTGTGTGTGTGCGCGGTCCTTAGATCATATATGAATTGTTTATTCTGTTTTAACTCTCATCATTAGAGAGAAATAAAGAACTATGTGTTGATTTGAGAGACTAAAATCGCATGACTAAATCATTGCATTAACAATGTCTGATTCATGTACGCTTAAGTTTCGATTTATATATTCTTGATGATCCGACTGAAAGATCATTGTGACAGTAACAATATTCCCGATAAGTGGTATCAGAGCTTATTCATATTGAATCATTGAAAATCGAAATTTTAATTTGATTCTTTTTTATAATTTCATTGTTTTCAAATTTAGCGATTCCGGTATTAGTTTTGTTAAATTTTAAAATTCTTTGGCGGTCTTCCGTGATTTTCAATTTTTTATTGATAGTTGGCAGCGTGCGGCGTAGAAATGCAGCGGCCACATGCATCGCTGCGTGTTGCAATGGCGCCGACAACGGCGAACGTTACTTCAGCTTCGCCCCCATTCAATTTTTTAGGGTTTATAGTTTATGTTAATTTTGGGGGAGGGACGGGGGGCTTGTGGTGTAAATTAGATTATTTAAGGCCCTTGTTTGCAATTTTCAATTTAGGGTTAAGTTTGGAATTTTAAAAAAGTATTTTTAATGTTTCAACTCTTTAAGTTTAAAACTTTAATGATTCAGCCCTTTAATGTTAAAATTCATCCTAATTGGGCCTTTAAAGTTTCGGTTTTAATAATTCAGTCTCTGAAGTTTGAAAATTAATTAATTTGGGTAATTAAAGCTCTGAATTTTGTAATTAAGCCCCTAAAAGTTTATAATTTGTTTAAATTGGCCCCTAAAGTTTTGGATTATTAATTTTTGGACCCCTAAAGTTTCGAATAATTAATTATTGATCCATAAAGTTTTGAATAATTAATTTCTGATCTATAAATTTCTAAATTATTAACCTCTTAGGCCCCTAAAGTTTCAAAGTAAATCAAATATGCAAATTCGATGATTTTCTTTTTCAAATTTTGGTACAAATGACTCTTTTGAGAGATATAATATTCGAAAATGAATTAATTGAAGTAATATGTTGCGAAAACAACCTCTCTTCTGAAAATTAATTAACTTAGAATATTTAAAAAGGTTTGTGTGTGTATTATTCATGCGAATATTTAATCGGCCCAAAGAAATGTCAATATTTGACCACTTTGCACATACACATATGGTGATAAACATGTGGCGATTATTTGATTTAACATGTGATCAATAAATCGGTTCAAAGAAATGTTTATTGATTGATATGTTTCTTTATTGTCAGTGTTTGATAATTACACCAAGATGTTACTTACAAGTCAATATTTTTGTCCAAAGACTAAATATTGTGTAACATCCCGAAATTTTCTAGCAAAAAAATTTAATATTTTAGAAAGGATTTAAAAATTTTAAGGACTTAATTGAATTGATAATATAAATTATATAGGAATTATAAGTAACATAGTATTATGGGTGTGTGAAGTGCAATTTTATTTAAAAATGAGTAATTTCGTATTTACTTAAAGATTAAAGTGCAATTTTATAAGTAAATAAAAAATTTGCAAACTTATCCCAAGGGTTAAAGTGCAATTTGAGAAATTGCAC
>CAIGRL010084862.1:0-11859 GCA_903798325.1 Fraxinus xanthoxyloides
GACTGTACAAATGGTCTTTTTCTTGTCTTAATATCATCTACTACTGCTTTATCTAAATCTTAAAGTCGTTAAAAAAGACACTGCATTTATTTTTATCTAAAATTATTCTCCATCAAATAGTTGAAATGATATTTGGATGTCCCAAAAGGCATGTAGGGTTGAAAATGGACTTGTTCCTTTTCCAATAAATTATTTTTATTTTGTTTTTATTAGATAGGCGAGTTGTGTCACGACACATGTAGTGCTTGATCCATGATTAATCCTTTGGTCTACTTGTCACAGTGATGCATTATTATCATGTTACTGTGTGCCTGCCTGCCTCTGGTCAACAAAATAAAGTGTTTGTTTCTAAACAAGAATGATTGAATAAAAAAGAAAAACAACACAAAGCAAATAATTGAATTCTCTTACAGGGGACAAAATTTCAAGTCAAAGATTTGGTGACCATTCCAATCAACTGAAACAACATAACAAACATAAGAAACAGAAGATGTCATGTAAAGTCTTAGAAAATTATCCAGTGAAAGAATCAAATTTTAGATCGAAATAAGTGATCGATAAGTGAATAGTACTCCGATCAATTGATTACTTGCATACTCGAAACTATCTTGCAATTCAATTCAATTGGTTTTTTGCCAAAAAAAATATGAAAAAAAGAACAGAAGTAATACAGATATTGTATGGCTGCCGTGTCCTTAAGTATTCTATAACAAAGCAAACAAATTATTTTGACAAGAAGTCTTGTAACACCCATTTTCTGTAAACAAAAAGTGTGATTATTTTCCGAGGTGATTTCATAAATATAGCTTTGATATCTCAAAATATATGTACATTCGAATCCCACCTGAAGATCTACCTTTGATAGCCTTTGAGCATTGAACAATTACAGGCCAATTGTATTGAAATGGCCCCATGCCTCCTGCATTAACAAAAGCCTTTTGTTTATGCTTACCAGAATTTCTTCTCCTTTCAAGAATCATAGAAAATGGCAGTAGATCAAATAGTATCGACTAATCTTATTCTGATACCTGCAGAATGTCAAACACTTTTTCTGCAATATATTTTTGATGAGTAGCGGCTCCTTTCTGTTGCAATTTATCTGGATGTAGGCAGAGCAAAGCCTTTTGATATGATCTTTTCACCGAATTTGCTTCTATTAAATCAACAAGGGGTACTGGCTTCCATCCACTCCCAGGCCAAAGAACCTGAACCAGACGTTAGCGATAAAGATAAATTTTTATTTTATCTAGATGAAAATTAGGAATTTGTAAACATTACTAAATCCCTACAGTAAAAGGAAAACTTCATCTTGTTTATGATGAAAATGGAATGAAAGAGTTCTTCAAAATTGGCTTCCCCATTACAAAATTCTGCTTTCCTAACTAAAAAGAAGAAAACGTTGAAGTCCTAGGAGATATTTTTCTTCTTCTTAATGAAGTCTTATGAAATTGCAATCATGTGTAAAGCTGAAAGGAATTTGTTTCCCATAAATGGATACTAAAATGGAAAAGGGATAAAAAAGTCTTACAAATTGCAAAGTTGACAGCAGCGAACGGATATTTCCTTTCTTCCCAAGAGACCATTGTCGAATCTTGGCATCTGAAGCCTACATTACATTATAGAGAATTGTTGTTGCGTTCCAAGAATTATAGACCGCTAATATTGCATTGCAGTAACTTACTGTCTTGTCCTCAGAACTTCCATCAACTGTAACTTTGTTGTCATCATGAGACAATTCTTGGATCTGATAAACCATGACATATAAAATGGTAAAAAATGGAAATCCATAAGATTAAAACATCGTTTAGAATACAATTGACTGGATAATACAAAAACCAATATGGACAATTGACAAACAATAAAGAAACAACATACCACAAAGTTGACTTCGAAAGGGTCATCTGCACTTTCAGCAGAAACCTTAGAATCAACGGGTAGAGACTCTGTTCCAAGTACAAGATCATTTCTCAGAATAAAAATAAAAGCTGACAAAAAGAGGAGTATATCCTACATTTGACTAACTTGTACTAACGCTTCATATCTTTTTTTTGTATTCAACATATGTAAGTTTAACTAACCAGATGGTATAGAATCCTTCTGAGCAGTAGAAAAATGGTTACTTCGATAAGTTGGGGTCTTTGTATGAGAGTAACGTTTTGCTTCATCGTTACTGAGATTTTTGTTAATCTGAAAATGATAAGAAAGGATAGTTACACATCCACGATCATAGTTCCAAAACAATACTAATTTTATTCGGGAAAAATCAAGCCATAAACTTCTAATCTACTATGTACACTGAATCAAATTACTTCAAATCCAGTGGATGTAATGAATTACCCAGTGATAAACATCTGGCATCTTATTTACACTGCACATGGGCACTTCATTATTTAATTTTGCTTCATTCAAATTCACTTCAATTTCTTGTTGAGCTATGCCTATGCCTATGCCTTTCCATCTAGAGCTCTGATTTGGAGTCTCAGGATCAACTTTTGATCTTGAAGAAGCTTCCTGGTTGAAAATCTTGACAAACTCTTTGACCTTTCCTTTGACTCTACTTCTACCAGGAACTTTTTCTGAATTTAAGAGTGAAGTTCGCAGGCTAGCTTTATTCGTGTGTGTTCTGTCCAAGCCCTTTATTCCTTCATTAATCTTCACTTTATCAGCATGGACATCAGGAATAACTTCTTTTAGCAAGTTAGTCGAATTTCCTTTCACTTCTGTAACATTTCCTCAAATTTCAAAAAACATTAGCATTAGAATTCAAATATATAAAATATAATACAAAATGCGTTCATTGGAACTCCTTGCATAAATATGATTTACCTTGTTGTTCAAACTCATCAATGAATGCATGCGGAGGCTTCACTTCTGGCTTGTGAGATTCGCCAGTCTTCACGGCGATTACATTTTCAATTTTCTTTCCTGTACTTGTTTTTTGCAGGGAATTAACTTTTGCATTCATGACTAGAACCGAATCTTGTGTGCTTCTATCATCGTGCTTCTCACTTCCAAATTTCAACTCGACCCCAATATTTGTTGAAATCCCAAGGTCTTCCACTGTAGACAATTCTGGCTCCATACTTTCGATTCTTCCATTAGAGCTTGCAGACCTTTCAATTTTACTCATCTCTTTCAATTTCGAAACCTTCCCACCTCTACCTCGAAGTGGAATAAGCATTGGTAATTCTCTTCCTGCCCATTTGTATATAGAGAAATGAAACTGATTGCCTTTGCATTGAGTTTCCACGCTTATTGAATCATTCTTCCATTTCTCAACATCTTTCTGATCAGTTATTCCAGAATGTGTAGAATCCTCGTTGGACAAGGAGCCGTAGTGATGTACTGTTGGATTATCATTTCTCGTCTCATCCTGTCCCGAGATTGCTTGACCTGAAAATCTAGATGGAGTAGAATTTGAAGAGTGGGAACTGCTTATTCCATTTGTAATGCCATCCATCTTATATGGTCCACGATTTCCAGAAGCAAATGTAGGGTAGTCTGTTGCTTTTATCAATTTGGCAGGAAGACTGAAACAGAAAAGCATTTACATATAAAGAATAGACACGATGTGCATATTCAACAAAAAAAAAAAGGTAATACAAAGTAACATCTACATAGAATTTTTGGAATATGGACATAGCACACAACACAACTAGGAAGAATTTTAGCAGCTAACTATTAAGTAGGTGAAAGATATGGCTTCTACTGTTTATTTAATAACATCAGAATTCCTCAACCAAAAGCAAGCCTCAAAGTAAGCAATACTTAGTTAGGCCAAGAGACATTTCTATGTCCTCAAATTATATACGCGTGCCAAGTTCTTTATGAATGTCCCCACACCCCAATCCACAGTGTAAAGAAAATGAAATTTCAAGATCTACAAGAAGAGATTAAGCTCTAATAATCAATGAATAACAAGGGAAATGTTAATTTCTTTCTCATAGAACTTAATTCTACCAAGACATTTGTTACCTAATCAGTTGAAATATTGAAAAAGAACAATCCATCTTTTCAAATACAGAGGAATCCCAGCGATTCTAAATATTTCCAATGACTACGTTTCAATCCTACTTCGCTCAGTTCTAAATATCTTGTAGATCCTCGTAGAGAAGGCTACTTCCAGTAGAAGACTGGTTCGTATAGTTATCCAAATGGTCTGCCACGAGGATTTATAAGTGTGTTGGGCGAACTTCCCTTACAAACCAATTCTAAGGGTGGGTTCTACCAATCGCGTTTGTAACAATATTGAAAAAGGACGTTCACAAATTGAAGAACCAGCAAGTGTACCTGAACTGCGCCGGAAGTGAAGTGCCAAAAGCCTCAGCTTTGGGTATCAAAGCCCTGCCAGGGCTGGAAATCCTTGAACCAGGGCTCGAGCCAAAGGTATTTTCCCTTTCACGATCAGTCCTCGGTGAACTATAAGACTCATCACCTCCAAATATATCATTAAAGAAACCATCACCCAGATTTCGCCTTCTCGTCACAACTTCTGTTCCAAACACTGGCTTCTCCTCGGAATCCACTGGTTCACCGAAACTGTACTTCCCTTTCACTTCTTGCGTCGGAAACCGCCTCGGTGGACCGCCAAAAACATCATTAAAATCCAAGTCATCTGAGTTACTGCTCTGTGCTTTTAGTGAGTTTTCTAATGACCCACGAGGACTATATCCCAACAAAACATTTTCCCTCTCCAAACATTTCTCCATTTATGTACAAACACAATCCAACCCTTGGGCGCGAAATTCTTGAACCTTCAAAGATTGACAAAACTCACATAAAGAATTTAATTAATGCATGTCAAGAATCCGATGCTATTTCAGTTTGGCAGGTTCTTAAGAGTGTACATCACTGGTTATGGAGTTTATAACAAATTTACGCAAACGTTGAAAACCTAGTGGTTTGTATCAAACTCTGAAATGGGTTTGAAGGAATTAACGCTAGAAAACAGATAATGTGGGGTAATAGAATAAGAAAACAGTGAGAAGCGGAAGCCACAAGATCAAAATGGTTGTGATAACAAGACAAACGACAAAACATGGCGTCAAAAACCCAACTTTCTGCTTAAGCACACGTAGAGTTAATTGTACTAATGGTCACTGAACTTATGTCTATATTTTTAATTACTCACTAAAGTTTGAGATGTCGAGTTTTGACTACTAGACTTTGAAAAACATTGGACCTTATTCATTGGTATAACTTTCGTTTAAAATTCTAACAAAATTGATGATGTGACCGACGAAACACACACATGGCATTCTGTCATACCTTAAACTGTAAGATGGTCTAGTTTTGATCACTATACTTTGCAAAATGTTTTTGATTGCTCACTAAATTTTGAAAAATATCTTCTACTATTCACTGAACTTTAAGGTGATAGATTTTTGGTCGCTAAACTTTGAGATAATCGAATTTTGGCCATTAGATTTTGAGATAATCGAATTTTGGCCACTAAATTTTGAAAAAGCCTTCAATTGTTCACTTAACTTTGAGATGATCGAATTTTGACAACTAAACTTTGAAAAACATTTTCTTTGCTCACACCAAATTTGGATTTAATTAAAATTCGTTGTTAAGTTTTGGATTAAAATTTGAATTTAATTTAATTCTAACAACAATTTGATAGGAATTAAAATCTTAAATTTTATCAAATTCAAAGTCAACAATTAATTTTAACCACATATTTATGGGATCCATAACTTCTCAATAACACATTTCATAAACTTTTATCAAAATCTACTAAAAATCAGACTTTAATCCTTGACCAAACATGGCTTATTTTGTTGTAAAATTCAAATATTATGCGTAAAATTTAAATTAATTTTAATGACAAATTTATTGTGTATTTTATTACAATTAATAGTCACTTCCTTTGCACAATTTTGCAAGCATTGTCTATCATAATATTTGAATTTTGCAACAAAATATACAATAATTTTGTTATTAAAATTAAATTAAATCTGAATTTTAATATATGAATTTACAACAAAATATACAATAGTTAGAATTAAATTAAATTCAAACTTTAACCCAAATTTTAACAACTTTTAATGAAATCCAAATTATTTGTGAGGAATTTAGAACGTTTTTCAAAATTTAGTGGCCAAGATCCAACCACCTTAAAGTTGAATGAGTAATAAAAGATATTTTTCAAAATTTAATATGCAATCATAGACGTTTCCAAAGTTTAGTGGTTGAAATCCGACAATCTCAAAGTTTAACGGCGTGACGGAGCGTCACGTATGCATTTCATCTGCCTCATCACCAATTCCCTAAGAAATTATAAATATAAGTTATATCAATGAGTGACGTTCAACGTTTTTCAAAGTTCAATGGCCAAACCTTGGCATTCTAAACTTTTGTGCGAAACTAAAGACATGAACATAAGTTCAGTGACCATTGGAACAATTAACTCCAGTTGTGCTCTTGTAATTTTAATGGCGCCTGTTATTTCAAAAATTTATACTAATATTTAATTCAGACTATTTGGGGAAGGAATGACCACCACTTTGTGAAACTGAAACATGTGAAGGACGTAATACTAATATCCACGTTATCATCTGTTTATATATATATATATTTTTTTTTTATTATTTTTTTTTGTATAAAGTGATTTTTTTAAAAAAATTTGCGATTCAAAAAGAGGGAAAAGTATGATTTCACGTACTAAATCATTTTATTGGAAAAGTACGTGATAAAAAATGAATTTTAAAGAATATGTACCCGAACAAAAAATTGATATAATTTCTACAGCATCTATTCAAATTTATATACATAATCTATCACAGAGAAAAAAATTCGTATGGTAATCAAGACCATTCCACTTCACTACTTTCACTGTAAAATTATTCTAACCAAAGAAAGATAACAAATATGACAGAAAAATGTAAAATTTTAAATTTCAGTATGGATTTCTCCCTCTTAGCCATCAAAAATTTATAATGGCAGTCCAAAAATGTCCTCACTTCAAGGTAGAACGTTCAAAGGACAAAAAACAGAATGCCCTATCATGCTAGCTAGTATTAACAAGAAACTTGTGTTCTTGATGGTAATAAAAAATGGGATGGATGGATGGATGGTCGACAAAGTCATTTAGCCTAATGTGGATACTTCCTGCTAGTGTTTAGCAATCTATCCATTGTGACCATTGGAACTAAGTAATTTGTCTTCCTCGTTCGACGGGTCAGTCATGGACAGTTGAATATTTGATTTGGAATTCATCTTATTCCACTCATTTTCTACTCGAAAAAATACCCATTGGAAGCGACGAAGCATCTCTAGGACAGTTATGGTAAACACGGTCAAGTAATTGTGGCGAAGATGGGCCGACAGCTTGTATGTCCATGTGCATCGCAAAATGAGATTGCTTCCAATTACCCAAAGAAAAACCTGAAAGGAGCCAACCACAGAGTTAGTACTTGCATGTACTTGTCAGAGGCCAAATGCGTGGGTGCACGAACATTAAGCAATAGAGGCAAACTGTCCAGAGGGCATTGGTCAACACGGTGAAGCCTCGAAGATAACCCATGAAATTTAAAATAACCAAGTCTGGGTATTAGTAATTGGGGCTATAGGGTCAAACTGGGCCATGTCCATCCTCGAAAATAAGGGTACTCATTATCCAGCATGGTGTTAGCCTTTAGGCAATGTGAACAATTGTTAAAATTCTTAATAGAGAGGCAAGGATTCTGAATAAATGTACCAACCAGCAAAAGGTATAGTCTTACCCATTTCCTTCCATATAATGCGTGGGACAAGATACTTGGTTTGCTGAACTTGAAAATCCGAGTGAAGCAACTGGCGAGAAAAAGAAGAGAATAGAAGGTTACGAACATAATTTCACCCACCACAAGGAACTGATAATAAAAGGAAGGAAACTGTAGGTCTCACATACAAAGGAACTTACAATATTTTCTTGTAAATAGTTGAAGCGTCAGTTAAATCTGAAAATTATATTTCAATAACACTATGTTCTCACATACCTCAAATCCCAATCTCGGTTCACGTCCCAGTAGAATGAATACAAAGAATTCAAAACACTTGAGAGAAGCCACAGAGGCCGATAGACGTTCATCCATTTGTCAGGGATGACGTGATACTTGAGGGCTGAAAGAAAAATAACTGGTACTGCCGTCGAATACTTTAAAGCTGAAACAACAGGTAAGATAGTCATTGCCAGCCATGATGCAATCAAATCACCGATAAAATTTGGGTCATGACTCATCAATTCTATACAAGAATTGTCTTATTAAGAAATCATGCTTGCAAAATGATTATCAGCACTGCCCGGCACTGGGAGTAGCAAGAAGAGAAGAAAGAAGGCAATAGCACATAAATCATAGAAATAAGATTTTGAAGACAGTAAAATAAGATTTTGAACAGACACCAGAATGGATATAGCAGATGAGCACAATAAATATTGATGGTCTAGATTATAGATACAGTAATTGCAATCTAAACCAACATATTTATTGCCAAACAAGTAAGAAAATAGTGAATAAAAAATTAAAATTTTGAAATCAATAAATTATGACAATAATTTAAAATTTAACAGTTGGAGAAAAGGTTTTACTATACTAACATTAATATCAGAATAATATATTGTCGACCAATCTAAAATCTTAAACTATACAAGTTTATTATAAATAACAAGAAATTAAAATATTAAAATTTCTACTTCCGCAATAAATTTGGGGTAGACAACATAAATCATTTTTCTTCATCTTGTTGAGTTCGATGGAAGATACAAAATGCAACTAGATCCTTTGCACCATAACATGCCCAGTTAATATTGGTCTACATCTCCCTCTTCTAACATGTTGTAGTGGAATCGCAGCCATTTGGTAAACGGGAGCTTCTTAAGTGTACACTACAAGCCCCAACCGTGGATGTTGTCTTCCCCTCAAGTTACCAATAATCGCGGTCACTCCACTTTTTGGTATATATTTTCATTTCTTATCTTCAAAGGAAACTACTAATAATTAAGGTTACCAAAATTGTATTTATTAGAAAGTACTATATCTTATGCTGAGATTTTAACCATTTGGCATGCAACCTAGTTAGGATTAGCAAAGTATTAGGTAGTGTAACAACCACTTATTTATTTCTTATATGGCAGCATAACCAATGATTCACTGGCACAATGCAAATGCAAGTAAAATTGTAAAGATGGGATCTTTCACAGCACAAAATAATACAAAATCTCCAATCAACACTTGCAGAAGGCCACAAATACGCACTTATAGTTCCACTATTGAAGGAATTGAAAAGAATGTCAATGGAGGAGGGTGCCAGAACAGAAAGAAGTATGGATCTTCCTCTATTGGCTGAACAACTGAATAGTTAATCAGAATACAATGACAGTGTCAGAATTTAATGTGTAATAAGCTAACGGAATCAGATTTTAAATGTGTTATGAAATCTACAGGCTAAAACTGATCCATGAATTACAGGTTCAATTTTGATGCCCACTGTCGCAGATGAAAACGAGGACGCATACATCAAACAACAAGAAAAAAGGAAATCCTAAACTGCTTCACTTTGATGACAGTCAAATATTATCGTTGGGGCTCCCCAGACATGTTAAATGAATATGACAGTCATAATTGACCAAATCCTTTCACGTGAAGGAAACTTTCTATCTAATATAGCTAGAGCCTAAAAAACCGAGTGCCCCTGCAAATTGATGAGAGCAATTGATCTTATGCCCTATTCTCAAATAAACTGAACACATCGACACACGAAATAAAGACAAGGCAAAGGTGCAGTATTTTACCATTTAATAGATATGTCTTTTCTCTAGTATCCTTGTACTGCCGAAGGCATTGAAATAAACGAAATATATAAGGTAAAACTAGAACTATAGGAATTGCAACAGAGTGACTTCCACATACAGAATCGGCTTCAAACCATGCAATGGTAGCAACCTGTATGTGTAAATAGTCAACCTGTTAGTAGTGAGGTTAAGAGAAATTCATGCCAGTCAATTCAAGTTTCAGCAGAAATTCTAGCAGCAAAGATGTTACCAAGATTAATAATGATCCTAGCACTCATAGTGAACGTCGTCCACAAATTCCACAAAATGTTCTTTCCATAATGCAAAAAGGTTACTTTCATTGCCATGAAAAATCCTAAACCTTTCAGAACACAAATCCAAGTCACACCAGATGACAGGAAAGTTGACAATGTCTTTTTAATTATTGTTGAACATGTTAAATAATAAAAACATAACTACAGAATATGTAACCTGATGATGGATCATTCGACAAACTGAACGCTCCAAATCTGAGAAAACCTGCACAAGAGACCATCTTTAAATCATACCAAGAATGTCAATAGGTAGCATGTGCTTAGTAAGGTCCACAACTCAGCTAGGTTCCTGCGAAGATAATATGCAGGGACAAAAACAAAATTACATATTTACAAACTTAAACCACAACCTTGTGTCTGATAACCAAGACATTAGCAATTGAGTAAGTACAACATAATATATCATAAGCAAATTCATTGTAGTGGAGAAACAAAATAATAACACTCACATTACAAAATTATTACCACCCAAAAGAAAACAAATCTATGAGCCCTTGTTTAATCCCCATTATTTCCAAAATACATTTTTCTCACTTTTCTTTTTAACCACACATTCTTGAATAAAAGAATATTACACGCAAACCCAAAACTTTTCCTTATTTTTCAACCACATATTCTCCATCAATCTACAATTCCAAAATGCATTCTTAAGAAAAAATGGGGCTAGGAGAAGTCTCATTAATTTTTGCACTCTGAGCATCTAAAAAGAAAATCTCTGCAGAAAATCAGCAAATTATCCTACTAGGAGAGAACATAAGTGAGATATTGCAAGAGAAAAGAAGGGAGAAGAATGGTTGGCAGTTATGCTCATCTTTTCTACATCATATAAACAAAATCAAAAGCTGAATCATTTTTCAGGCCCTCTCTGGACATTAATCTGTTATACTTGGATTATATTTTATTGAATGTGTAGCCAAGTTGGGTCTGCAAAAGGTTTGCCCTTATTTTTCTAGGCCACAAAAGCTATGCAACACGGCATCTTTATCATTCTCTTGAGCCCCAATGTTGCTTTCTAACCTCAGTTTTTATCTCCAGTTCTCACCAACAACTTCTTCCAGGAAGAGCAACAAATAATTTCAGAAGTCCCAACAATATGAGAAGTAATACCCTACTAAGGCCTAATAACGGGATTTAGACAATGCCATGGTTTCTCAAGTAATGAGGCTGGAAATTCAGGTGAGTAATACCCCAAGATCAAGTACTTAATGGCCTGAACATTGCAGTTCAATGATATTAGAAACTAAATGGTCCAGAGCATCCAAATATTAGCCTAATATTCATCTTGAGAAAGAAAGATATGCATAATGAATTTCAATGTTACTCCTGCTTCTCAGAGACACTGGCTGCAGTACTTATTAGTTATCATATGTCGTGTAACAAGTGACAAAAATGGATCAACGGTCATATCATTCATCCTTTTGACATCGTCTTGTAAAAACTTCGAGTCCAACCTCTCTTTTAAGGATATCAATATAAATACTTCGAGGCACTGAATGAGCTGTGAATTCCACAATTTGAATGACGAAAAATATCGATATATAAACAACTAAATTACAGTTTGCCTCTTAATAAATAGGCAAACAAGTTTTCCACATAACATACAACCTTATCAAAAACTATAACAGACCATAAGATGCTTACCTTTGACATAGAGGTCAATATGTCAGCCAAAAAGAAGTCAGCAAATGTTATTGCCTGTCTCCAGAAAATAAAATAGTATGAGAAAACTAAAACTTCTTCGAATATGTAACTGTTGAAGATATGGAAAGA
>CAIGRL010084864.1:0-14230 GCA_903798325.1 Fraxinus xanthoxyloides
TCTTGTAATTTTTAATGAGAGTTAATGAAATGAGTTGTCAAACTTTTAATGAGGGGACAATGGATACTCATGTCCCTGTGTGGCTTAATGAAGCCTACATTTATGGCTTAATACACCTTGTATTTAATGCGGATTAAGCCCATGTTTGATGGCCATTATTTTGAGAGAACGCAGTTTTGAATAGTGATTTTTTGAAGAATGTGTGGTTAATAAATTTATTTCTAAAATTTAAAAACAATCGATTTGGCAATTATATTGAATTGTCCTAAATTTAGATGGGCCAACAAATGGTCTATGCTTTTAAAAAATTTTAAAACTCGAACTTCGGCACATTCAAGCTGTGCCGACTCCGGACATGGGCGGGCCTATTTGAACCGATCCGCCCATGCGTGTCTATTTATTTTAAAATAAAAAAGTTCCCTTAATTAACATGATCCGAAGACTGAGTGTTACTCTCTTGGCACCTAGGAGCTTGGAGGCAACTAAAAATTAGCTGTCTCCAACTAAAAAAATTGACCCCTCCATACGTGAACTCTCAATTAGCAAGATGTCAACACAATACACTACTAGTGACATCACATTTGGAATTACTTCTTGTAATTTTTAATGAGAGTTAATGAAATGAGTTGTCAATCTTTTAATGAGGGGACAATGGATACTCATGTCCCTGTGTGGCTTAATGAAGCCCGCATTTATGGCTTAATACACCTTGTATTTAATGCGGATTAAGCCCATGTTTGATGACCATTATTTTGAGAGAACGCAGTTTTGAATAGTGATTTTTGAAGAATGTGTGATTAAAAAGTAGGGAAAATTTTTGAGTTTACGTACAAAATATTTTATTGTATAAATATGTTGTCGAAAATGAGTATAAAAATTAAAGAGTTCTAAAATAATGGTTGTCAAATAGGTAAATGTAAAATTTGAAATCTTTTCCTTTTTGAAAGGAAAAAAAAAAATATTAATTGCACTCACTATTCACAACCTTTTAAACTCCGTTTGGATACCAATTGATAAATAGTATATAAATTCAATTAAAGTCCAAAATTAACTTCAATTACACATTCATAACTACTACTCACGTATTATCTACAAATTTCGTAAGATTCACTACTATTCTTACATATAAATCATAAATTGTCACCATGCCCAAACATTTTTTGTCAAACTTTTACCCCCAATCTTCCATTAATTAGCATTTCTCGGTCCTTGATGGTGATTTTTGTCCAAAAATTCCGTTACAGTAATGTAAAAAGATGATTTTACACTATAGTTTAAATAAACAAAAAATTGACTATAATAAAGAAATAATAAGATGAATTCTGGATTTTTTTAGGAGCGTTGTAGATACAATCTATTTTTTGGGATTTCTTTTCCACGAATATTGTGGTTTTGGGTTTTTCTCATTTATATGCACGATGCATTAGATATTTAGATGGGTGTCCTCAATTAGGATTTTAATAAATTTTAAAAGATTATAAATTCTAATGAATTTCATGAATTCAAATAGATATGTGCAAAATCCACAAGAATCTCATTATATTTTTAAGCTTGAAATTCATCCAAATCTCATGAAATCCATTATTAATGAAATCCTTATAAATCCATGAGTTATTGAAGACACCTAGATTTTAATGGACTTTAATAGAATCCATTAAATCTCTATTGGGAAATCCTGAATTTGCAAGGATTTCTAAAATCCACTAAATTCCTAGTTGTGGACACCCTTGTTATTTTCCGCTAACGGTTTGTGTTGTGCGTTCTAATGATTCAAAAATAAAAGTATAATGGTTCTTGATTTTTGGATGAATGTTTTTCATAAATTCTATTTTGACCTCTTTTTACATGGATTTTGTGATTGTGGGTTTCTTTCATTTCTATGCATCCACACAATTTTTTGGGATTGCATATGATATTTATTTGCTAAGCTCTAATCAACAAAGTAAAAAGGATTCTTGATAGGGTTTTACACAATCTATTTTTGGGCTTCTTTTTTTTCATATTCTACATGAATTTTGTGACTGTAGGTCTCTCTCTCTCTCTCTCTCTCTCATGAACGGACGCAGTTGTTTGGAACTGCATACAAATTTGTCTTGATTATTTTTTAGCACCGTTTTTATTTTTGTCGAGTTTTGTGATTTTGCATGCATGTATTGGTTTTCCTCACTGGTGATTTATGTCATGCACATTGTTAATTCGAAAATGAACGTTTAAATGACCCTAAAAGTAGAGCATTGGCTCTGGACAACTCGCAGAATACAGAGATACTGCAAGTGCATTGATTGCTCACTGCTAATGCATGTATTTATAGCATTTGCATCGTCTTCAGCGCATTGAATCTAATTTACGGTGATATAGGAGTCTCTTTAGTGGAGCATTGACCTTTTGACAACTGTCTAAAAGAAGAGATACCACAATTGCGTTGACTATCCACTGTTGGAAGTGTTCGATATTGCATTAGTACCTTTTTATGTGATCAGAGGATTAGTTTCTGTTACATTACATGTATATCTACATCATATGAAGTCACGTTGTATCATTTTTTCATTGTACTAATTTACACACCCCTTTAAGGAAGGACTTTTGCAGAATATACTTAACATTAATCCAGTTCCCTACAAGTCAAATGGTTCTTTGGCTGTAAAGAACATACAAAACGTGTTTTTGCAAAGCCTGATTCTTTAGTGTTAAAAGTTTTCTTTCTGTTTTGTTTAACATTCTCCTTGATCTGTTCCAGTAACAACAATGTAAATGTACTATTTCAGGTTTTCCAATTTAATGACTCAAGTCTCCTAGTTCAATTGCTTCAGGAGTCAAGTGAAGAAAGACCAAAGGCGGAGTCACGTGGCGATGGTGAGGATTTCAAGTATTCAATAATGTCAATTGTCAAATAATGCTCTCTAGAAAATCCATAAAAATGTTATGATTTGTTTGTTTTGTGTAAAGTATTGTAGAACTTAGATAATTACTTCAATGTAAATTAGCAATTGGTAGTTTGTTGATGTGAAAATTAATGAACTAGGAAGGGAAAAAATATGTCTTTTCAGGTGGTTGTGACTTTCATGAAATATTTATGATAGCGACTTAGATATTAGAAAGTTATATCTGGACTTAATACTGTCCCTTACATAGTAAAATAGGACTAAAATGTTTCCTTTCCTTTTAAGATTTTTTTGTAATTATATTTGTTCCTTCTTCATTGATTTTAACGGAGTTACGGATCCTGAAGAGCACTTGAGATCAGGTTTAATGACTTCAGGAAAAGATGTTGCAGATCCACCACCAAATATCCCCACTACCCTGGGCAACACTGGCAAGCTCAACATTTTTGAGTCAATTGAAGACAGACCAAAGACGGAGTCACGTGGCGATGTGAGGATTTCGATTATCCAATAATGTCAAATAATGCTCTCAAGAAAATCCATAAAAATCTTATGATTTGTTTGTTTTGTAAAGTTTTTTTTTAGCTCTCTTGTGGTGGCTATCTAGTATCTACATTCGACAGGAGACAATGATTTAAAGGGTATCATATTGAGTTCTAAACATGATTCAGGAAAGCAAGGTGAACAAATGCACAAAACAGAGATAGAAGTAGATGAAGTCAGGTAAAAGACTCAGATTGATATTGACTTTAAGAACAGTGGATATCTGCAGAAGGAACCTGAGGAACTCAGGCATTGTTGAGCTGTCCTTGTGGAAGAATATGTTAAGGATTTAGTAAAACAAACTTGGCTCGAAGGCCTGTTGAGCAGGCAGTTGACAAAGTACTTGGCCCATTTCAACCACACCATATTCCTAGCATGGGTGTAAGTCATTTCTTAAATGTATTTCGGGCAAAGCTTCAAAATCTAGTCGAGGTTAGTTCTTTGAGTTGCACAATTATTTGTAATGAGGAAGACTTATTATATAAACTATTTTGCCTTTGACATTTGGTTATTACTATTACAGGGATATATTGAGAAGTATGAGAAATCTTGACATGGCTGTAATTTCTCCCAATTGGAAGTTCTGAACCATTCTTTGCTGATTATCATGCTTCTCTTCAAAGGCTAATTCCGGGACTTCTGAAATGCTTAAAATTTTGATTGTGAGACGTCTTATGGATATAGGTCAAATTCTAGTGGTTAGTGCAGGCATAGGAGATGAGTCAAAGCAAGCAGAGTGTCCAATGAGTATTGGGTCCTGTTTAGCTTTCTTCTTGAGTTTCTTGAGTTAGTGTGATGAGAAAAGAAAATATATTATTCTCTTTACCCATGATACTATTCGAGTGCTCGTTTTAAGGTCATCTCCATAGGGCATATTCCTGGAGGTGCCAAACCGGGCACGCCCACTTGGAAATAGCCCAGATTTATTCCTAGCTCGAGCCTGAATTGTGCCGATTCATGTGCCGGGAAGCCTTAATAGGTGGGTCTGTCCGGTGGCCGTGGTTGTGAAGTGATTTTAAAAAAATTAAAATAAAGTAGGAACTCCAACAAAATTTGGACCGATTAATATTTTTCTACACCAGTGATGATCTTCATGTAATCTGATGATAAGGTCAATAGAGTGATCATATCCATGCACTTAATTGACCTTATGATTTAATGCCCTATTGCATATCACGTCACATGAAGATCACCTCTAGTAGAGAAAAGAGAATCTTCAATGAGGTTGTGGATTGCACTAAAAGGTGTCACATCACCCCAAAAGTGTGCTAGACATTCTCTCTCTCTCTCTCTCTCTCCTCTCCTTTTTTTTTTAACAATCATGTTATATGAACATCAAGGTTGGCATAATGCCACGTGACATTCTATTATTGAACAAATTAAAATATATTCATCTTGTTCATCCAATTGTCTACTGCCATATGCAATTATGATAAGCTTTCTAGCAAATCCTTCTGGCAAAATAGCTTTATCCTTTTTTTAATCTATTTTCACTCTCTCTACATCATCTTTCTTGTACATGTGGCTCATAATGAGTGCAATCTATAGCTTAATTGGAGATGCTTCTCTCCATCTCCCACTTTGCTTGCCACGTGTACAATCATGCACATTTTTGCGTTGGAGATGTTTTAAATAGCATTACTAGATATGATCTCCATGTGATATGGCATTAAGTGGTAAGGTCAATAAAGTGGGTTTCATGCTTATGCATTTGAGTGTCAGTATCATTTTATGCCTCATCACATGGAGATGATCTATAGCAAAGATAAATAGAATTATTCTTTTGATTTGGAAGTGTCGAAGGAATTGCTTCCTTTATTAGAACTCCAACCTTGAAATTCATAGACCTTGGTGTTAATGCCTAGATTTAGGGTGTTCCAAAGCAAGTTAAACAAATTTGTTATTTAATTTTGGCATTAATGTATTGCCACTAACCTTCTTGTTTATATAAATTTGCTTTAATTTAAGGGAAAATTGGGCTAAGCACCGTAGCCTTTCATGTGGTGTAGTTATGGGTCTATAACCTTCAAAAGTAAAGTTTTAAATTTCAATCTATTAAATATGCGAGTCCAGTCTTGTAACCGGAATGTCAATAGAGATTAAATTGCGTGCGACTTTCACACGACTCAAAGCTAACGGGAAAACCATCAAATCATTGAACTTTTCTTTACATCCAATTGAAATTCACATTCGACTTTAACCTCTACATTGACAGTTTCGTCACATAGGAACCTAGATTCATAAGTTAAAATAGGTTGAGGATTTAGAACCTCACTTTTGAAGGTTGAGGACTCATAATCAAACAACGTGCAAGTTAGAGAGCAGAGCCTAATTTTCCCCTAATTTAATACCTAATTTCAATATAAAATAAATTTATGTCTAAATGAAATGAATCAGACCGGCCCAGATTTGGATGAGTCAGGGTGGTCCAAGTTTCTGAAAGTATATTTTGCTTCATTGGTGGTGGTATTTAATTGTTGAGCTAAATTAGATTGTTTCGGTTGGTTTATAGTTGTGTAACTCTATTTTTCTTCGGTAACAGGAAGGAGAAGTTGCTGTGAAAATTGTTATATTCTCGAGGATCGTACATTTTTGTTTCAAGTGCTTGCCTGTTGATAGCTGAACTGATGAACGAAGTGGGAAGCCTGACTTAGGTATGTTCCATTGAGCTTTCTGAAAACTTACTGCTTGAAAGTACTCCGTAAACTGCTTAGTAAGTTTAAGGCCTCATTAAGCATCACAGTGCTAATGCCAAAATTTGTACTTCAAGTAACCAGTTGTTTGATAGAGATACATGATACTCATCGTTCCAAGACAAATAAGACATGATACAAAAGTATTGCAGGCGCATTCTTAGATATTGTAAGGGCAGAACAAACACGTCTCTTCAGTCCATCAGGTTCTGGTTTAAGAGATATACTGTTTATTTTACATAGACAGAACAAGGTTCTTGAAAAGAAGCCTTGCATTACAATGCTAATGCCTTTCGCTTCCAGAGAGAATTCCCTTCCGTCAGTTTGGAGGGATTGAATTTACCTTCAAAATTGTAACATCTCAGCTTCTCCCTTCCTGAGACTGAGTCAGCCTGCCAAGCGCTTACGACAACTTCTTCTTTCAGCTTCATCAAATTCTGTTAGTTCATGAAACCTGCAGAATCAATTGGCCGCTTTTCCCCAGCCACTTTAGTTAATATGTCCCAATCAATGTGCTCGGTTGCACTTTCTTCCTTGAATGAATTGACATTTTGGTGGTTGTTCATTCGGGTCGTAACCTTCAAGATGTTAATTCCCCCTTTATCCTTAGTTTCATTTATAGTAATCTAATTTCCCCTGAGAACTCTCACGGGCTTGTGCTGTAGTGTTTAGTTGTCACAGACCAATTGATTATGGTTTGGTGACTGGAAATAGAAGATTTCAGATTAAAAAAGTTTAATAAAAGTACCAAATTTTATTTTCTTTCTTATTAATGGACACTGAAGCCTTTTAAAGTGAAAGTTGAGATAATCACTGACTACTACTATAAATGTCCGCGATGTCATGAAAGTGCAATTCATTTTTGTTTCAGCTTTGGTTTGTAGTCAATGCTGAATTTTGCATGTTATCCTTGATGCAAAGTGCTGGAATCAATAATTAGAACAACTGAAACTTCTGCTAATCCCCATACCAATAGCAATGGATCAATTCGAGTATAATAACGATTCAAATTACATCAATGGTATGTATGATGCATTATTATGATTTTACTTTATATTGGAGTATAAAACTACTGTGTTCTGAATTTTAGTAACTAGCCATAGTGGAGTTAAGTTTCAAGTGGATTTATGCTTAGATAGAATGTTTGTTCCATAATTCACAGTGCAGCGCTATGCTTGTAGATGAACCAATTATCTTGTAGAATTAGCTTGACCATACCCGTCAAAATTTCAATATTCCACTGAATGGTTTAGTGCCCCTGCTAGTGATTTTGGGTTGCTTCTTTTTCAGCTAAATACTCGTTTAGTCGCTGTGCCTGTAAACTTGATCATCAGTATTTATTTATTGTGCCAATACAATTGATTTTGGTTTGAATGACTCTCTCAGTGAGAGTTCCTTCCGATAAATAGTGTGAATAATTCCGATTACAAGGCTGAAAATCAGCCATTACAGTCTATTACACTAATCACGCCTAATCACGTCTAATTACAATAATTACACAATAATCATATATATCATCCCATAATTGGACGATATTAACATCCCCTCAAATTAATGTTGGTCGATCAAGAAGTCAATTTGCTCACAAAAAATTGATGACGTCGAGTCATTGCTTTTGTAAAGATGTCAGCTGCTTGAAGAGCAGTAGAAATATGTGGAAGTGAAATAACACGATTATCCAAGACTTCTTGAATAGAATGACAATTCACTTCAATATGCTTAGTACGCTCATGGTAGGAGCAAATTGAGGAAAACCAAGTTTAGCCATAAGACCACGAAGCCGGATAATCTCGGAACAAGCAGCAGACATAGCCCGATATTTAGATTCAGTAGAGGACTTAGAGACACGAACTTGTTTCTTACTTTTCCAAGAGATCAGAAAAGGACCAAGAAACATGCACCATCTAGTGATGGATCGTCGAGTGTCATGACAACCAGCTCAATCTGCATCACTATAGACATTGAGATAGAGAGAAGAATCGGCAAGTAAAAACAATCCTCGACTAGATGTGCCTCGAAGATAGCGAATGATACGACGAACAACAGTTAGATGGAGATGACGTGGAGTGTGCATGAATTGGCTAACCTGCTGGACTACGAAAGAAATATTTGGTCTTGTAATTGTCAAATAGTTTAGACTTCCAACCAGTTGACGAAACATAGTAGGATCAAATAGAAGATCACCCTCCCTACTACTATACTTTGTATTTACTTCTAGAGGAGTATCCACTGTAGATGAAATTTGAAGACTAACCAACTTAATCAAATCTAGCGTGTATTTATGTTGATTCAAGAAAATACCAGAGGAATCAGTGTGGACCTCCAACCCTAAGAAGTATGTAACAGACCAAGATCCTTCATATGAAACGAGCCCTGAAGATGCTGTTGTAGACGTGTAATCTAAGCAGAATCCGTCCCAGTAATAACTATATCATCTAAATAGACGAGAAGAATAACAATACCAATTGAGCTCTTGCAAAGAAACAAAGAAGAGTCATACTGGCTCTGTTGAAATGAAAAGTGAAGCAAGGTAGACCTAAATTTGTTAAACCATGCCCGCGGAGCCTGTTTCAGCCCATATAATGAACGCTTCAACTTACAGACTTCTGAAGATGAGATGGAGGTCAGACCAGGAGGTAGTGTCATGTAAACTTCCTCTTTGAGATCACCATAGAGAGACATTTTTGACATCCATTTGATGAAGCGGCCAACCTTGCGAGGTAGCAACAGAAATAACAGTTCGAACCGTGGTTATCTTGGTGATCGGAGCAAAAGTCTCCTCATAATCCACACCATATTCTTATTTATTTCCGAGAGCAACCAACCGTGCCTTATATTGATCCAAAGTCGCATCAGAGCGTTGTTTGATTGAGTAAACCCACTTGCAACCAGTGACTTTAACATTCTCAGGATAATGTACAACATCCCAGGTATCATTGTCCTTAAGTGCACGAAGTTCGTCTGCCGTCGCTTCCCGCCAACATTCATGTTTTATTACCTGAGAATACATTGTAGGTATGGGAATGGATGACAAAGTAGCATGAAGAGATGTATGCGAACATCCATATCCATCATGAGGACCAGAAAGTCTGGTAGAACACGAAAATTATTGTCTGAATCCAGCTCATTCATGGAAGGTAATGTCTGTGCAGTCTCAGACGGCGGGTCAGGCTCCGAGGAGGCAAAGTTTGGCATCGTCGTTCATGCACGATTCTAGGCTTGAACCGTTCAGGAGTAGAAGGCAACTCATCAAAGTGTGGAAGAGCATGTATCTTTGGTAAAGGCTCAACATGACTGGGAAAGAAATATTGATTATTGAAGAAAACCACATAACGAGAAATACGAAATCTATTATAGCATGGATCATAGCAAACACAGCCTTTATGAGAAATATTGAAACCCATAAATGCGCATTTAACGGATTGAGCGGAAAGTTTGTTGCGTTCATGAGGAGGTAAATGAATAAAACATATACAACCAAAGGTATGCATGTCAAGGTAGTTTGGATGCTTATGATGCAGATGATAATAAGGAGTTTCAAATTTCAGAACATTGGTAGGCAGTCGATTAATTAAATGGACCGCAGTAGATAAAGCTTCGACCCAAAATTTAGGTGGAACCAAGGATTCAAGTAATAATGTACAAACATCTAACAGATGACGATTCTTCTGTTCAGCAACACAATTTTGCTCATGTGTATAAGGACAAGAATGTTGGGAGACAATCCCTTTTTGATGAAGAAAATCATAAAATTTTAGGGACATTCTCCTCCTGAATTAGACCTTAGCACTTTAATAGCCGAATAAAATTGAGTTTCAACATAAGCGACAAATTGTTGAAATACAGAAAACACCTCAGATTTATAACGAAGAAAATAAATTGAGGTATACTTGCTATAATCATCAATGAATGTAACAAAGTATTAATAATGTGCATGAGATATAACCGGAGTCATACCCCTTACATTACTATAAATCAAATAAAAAATTCTTTCAGCACAACTACCATGAGAAGGAAATGAAAGAGACTTACTTTTTCCTAATTTGCATGTGAAACAATCAAAAGAAATATGAGATGACAGTTTATCTTTATTCCCCAACAAACCAGAGTTTATTAAATGAGACAAAACGACAAAATTAGGATGACCCAAAAACCTTTGTGCCATATTTCATCCTTATTGTTAACTTTATTACAAGCCATAGAAATAGCAGGTGGAATGAAAAAGCGCAGAGGAAACAACCGACCAACTTTAGGCCCCTTCGCGAGTATCTTCCCTGACCCCTAATCGTGCACAATACAACCATTACGAGAAAATCAACCAACTGACCTACAGACACAAGACTAGTGGAAAGTGTAGAAGATACAAGAACATCTTTAACAGAGGAATTAACATCTCCAACAGCATGGATAGGTAATTGACCACCGATAGAAATTTGAATGTATGAGGATCCCTTATATGTCCGAATATTGCTAAGAATATCAGAAGAACTAGTCTTATGATTAGATGCACCAGAATCAACAAGCCATGATGTTGATGGTAGAGAACCGTTACCTTGAAGCCCCAAGGATGAAAATGCTGAAATAATCATCCGCTGGACCACGTGAATTACTAGTAGTGGAAGAAGCACCAACTGTAGCCTAAGAGGCATTGGCCTAATGATTCTGAGGTCGAGTGGAGTATTCTGTAATTGTATGCCCTGGTTTCTTGCAATAGTTGCAATACTTCTTCGCACAGTGGGCAACAAGATGCCTATATTCCTTGGAGCTGAAGCATTGGACCTTCCGCATGTCTCTACCCTTGCCTTTCCTTTGAACAGCATAGGCAATTGCATTAGTTGGTAGTTTGTCTTGCTGATAAATAGCATGTGTAGCCAGGCGTTGCTCTTCCCGAAGTAACTCCCCGAAGCACACATCCAAAGTAGGAGTTGGATCGCGATTTATTAAATTAGATCGAGTCGCTTTGAACTCAGGCCGCAACTTCATAAAAAAATGATCTCTCTTGCTTTGTTCATGAACTTCTTGAACTGCAATGAGAGAGGCATTTGGTACATTTGCATAAATTTTATCAGTATACTCGGCCCAAAAAGTTTGAAACCCAGGAAAATATTTTTAAACGGATAGATCGCCTTAAGTGTAATTAGCAATGTCAGACTCTAATTGAAATCGTCATGCTGTATTGTCCAGATGGTAAACTTTCTTAAGGTATTCCCACATACTCTTAGTTGTCTTATACGGCCTTAGATTCAGAACAATCATAGGGTTAATCGACTTTAAAATCCAAGTCATAACCCGAGTATCTTTGATCTTCCAGTTTCCCAGTTCTTTAGGGTCCGTGGGAGCAGGATCGCCTCCATCAATATGATCCGACAACTCTTTTCGAGTAACAAATAAATGAAATTGAAATTCCCAAGTAGAATAATTTTTACCTGTGAATTTCACGCCAAAAAAATTTGAATTTCCAATGGACATTGTTAAAAAAAAAAACAATCGAAATAATATTAAGCAGATCCAATAACAAGCCCAATGCCTCGACCCAATTCGTTTGGCCCAATTTAGAAATGAAATTCAAAGGAAGCTAAACAACCCACAAGCCCAAACACTGGATCTCAAATTCTCAGGCCCTAATAGTTCAACCAAAATGAAAATAAATTTCAAAACAACAGGAGCCCAAATCCTCAAGCCCTATCTCACGATCTCTCTTGCGTCAAGTACGAAATCGCCGGAAGCTTCTTGACACCAAAAGTTCCTGACCGACGACGACCTATGCCGGAAACCTCAGCCTTCTCTGACGCGAAGAGCCGAAAAAAGCAGAAGCCCAATTAGATGACACAGATAGAGTCGAC
This sequence comes from Fraxinus xanthoxyloides, assembly GCA_903798325.1. Lineage (NCBI taxonomy): Eukaryota > Viridiplantae > Streptophyta > Magnoliopsida > Lamiales > Oleaceae > Fraxinus > Fraxinus xanthoxyloides. Next base: position 11,962 of record CAIGRL010084864.1, read on the forward strand.
AACAACGAGCGCTTGCACCCACAGTCTTCTCCGGTGCACAGAATCGGAGTCGAGACAGGTGAAAATTTAAATCGCCTTAACAACTCCACACGGTGATGTGATTCGCCAAGTGAGCGTGAGTCCCAAGAACTTAGAATACCCGGAAGAGTCTTCTTTTAGATTGATGGCTCTGATACCACGTCAATACAATTGATTTCGGTTTGAATGACTCTCCCAGTGAGAGTTCCTTCCAATAAATAGGGTGAATAATTCCAATTACAAGGCTGCAAATCAGCCATTACAACACTAATCACGTCTAATTACAATAATTACACAATAATCACATACATCATCCCATAATTGGACGATATTAACATTTTGTGCTTATGACACTGTTGCTTTAACTCCGTTGGCATTCCTTTATTCCACTATATGTTTAATGACTTTCTGGTTAATTGAGTAGTTTATACTTGTGCCTATTGGCTTTATCTACGAAACACAGAGATAAAGTCCTCTCTACTTCTATTTAGAGATAAGTTTAGACAAAAACAAATAAAAAATAGGATTACTTGGCATGTTGGATTTCAATTAGCTGCACTGTTGACAGAGACGTTGTTGGATCCTGGAAGCCAAAACTACCGGAGCCTTAGCATGAGATTCACAAACGTCATGCAGACGATGGTATGGTTTGGCAGTGAAAAATTCGGATCACGACCCCGTACGTGTGGCCAGGTCATATCAGTGGTGCAGTTTTCTACTTGACAATAAGGCTTTATTGATCCTTTTGCACCTGATATTTTTCTTCCAGAGAGACTCGGTGCTCTTTACTTCTACTTATTCCCTTCAATTCTTCCTCTTCATCATTGTCTATTACAATCCCCTTTCCTTTGCTTGTTTCCATTTTCTTTGGAAATGAGTAGATAACAAAGGTGTTCGGACAAGCACAAGAAGATGAAAGTGGAACTTGAAAGGTAGGAGAAAAGGAGAGTAGGAATATGTGAGGACCACAAGCTCCATTTTTTTTTTCTGTTTGGTATCTGGGCTGAGTAGGGGCTGGAAAATTCTGAAGTTAAGCTGGGCTAATTTTACTCATTTGATAGGCTCATCGTTGCTTTGACATTTTTTTCCTCTTTAGCTTTTAAGATGTTTGACAATTCGTCAGGTTGTTTCTAGTCTACTCATGAATTCAACATCAGCTTAAAGGTTGCCATGTTTGGGCTTGTTTGGATCTACCCTTATTTTCAACTTCCCAAAAGCATTTCATTGATTATCACACTATTCCTTGTCTCTTGGTGCATAGATACCTACCGCAGTTCCTACTTTGAAGACCAGAGATGTACAAACACAATGAACCACTCTTAAGCTCAATCAAACCTCAAAACTTAACACGATGGCATACTATTACAATAAATAGTTGCTTGCATAAATTTGTTTAGCCGATCATATTACTCATGACTTGCATAACCTTTGTCATTGCTTGAACAGTAATAAATCACATACACCCTGTAATGAACCAAAGGTATTTCTCTTCTCATTCATAGAATACTTGTTTGTTTATATACAAATGATTAATACTATACTAGGGAATAAATTAAGGTTAAATCTACTACATCTATTTACTTTACTATTCTAGGAAAGTAATCTCTAACACTCGGTCCCCTCAAGCTGGAGCATAGATGTTTATCATGCCCAACTTGTTACAAAAATAATTCACCCGAACCCCATTTAGAGCTTTGTGAAGATATCTCTCAATTGTTCTCCTGTTTTCACATACCCTCTAGAAATCAAACATNGGTATTTCTCTTCTCATTCATAGAATACTTGTTTGTTTATATACAAATGATTAATACTATACTAGGGAATAAATTAAGGTTAAATCTACTACATCTATTTACTTTACTATTCTAGGAAAGTAATCTCTAACACTCGGTCCCCTCAAGCTGGAGCATAGATGTTTATCATGCCCAACTTGTTACAAAAATAATTCACCCGAACCCCATTTAGAGCTTTGTGAAGATATCTCTCAATTGTTCTCCTGTTTTCACATACCCTCTAGAAATCAAACATTGATGAATCTTCTCACGAATAAAATGACAATCAATCTCAATGTGTTTCGTTCGTCCGTGAAAGACTGGATTAGATGTAATATGAAGTGCAACTTGGTTATGACACCATAACTTAACCGGTATTGAGGTCTTGAAGCCCACTTCGGTGAGGAGCTGATGTATCTACATATTTCACACACGGACTTAGCCATAGCCCTATATTCTGATTCTGCACTCGAACGTGA